>PVIA01006342.1:0-99076 GCA_004024845.1 Tonatia bakeri | reverse complement strand
AAGTGTTTGTTCTATGTCTGTGAAATAAGCCATTGGTATTTTAATAGGTATCGCATTGAATGTGTAGATTGCTTTGGGTAGTATGGACATTTTAATGATATTAATTCTCCCAATCCATGAACATGGTATATGTTTCCATTTGTTTGTGTCTTCCTTGATTTCTTTCCGCAGTGGTATATAGTTTTCTGAATACAGGTCTAAATAAATATTTAGCAATATTTCCTGCTTTGCCTTCAAACGGTTATTTCAGTGACTCAACTCTGAGATGAAACTTTCATTTCTTAACCATTCTTCCCTAGGCTGTTATTTTACTTTTCTTCACTAACAGCTTCAGAGTTTTCACATAGCAGTCTTACTTAAAAACATAAAACTTTCTGTCCTGGCTGGAGTAGCTCAGTGGATCGAGCACTGGCCTGTGAACCAAACGGTCACCAGTTCAATTCCCAGTGTAGGGCACATGCCTGAGTTGTGGGCCAGGTCCCCAGTTGGGAGCATGTAATATGCAACCACACATTGATGTTTTCCTCCCTTTCTCCCTCCCTTCCCATCTCTAAAAATAAATAAATAAATTCTAAGAAATAAATAAAAACATAAAACTTTCTAAAACCACAGGTTCTAGTCCATATTGTTTATATGGCACACAAGATGTGACTCTAGTTTACCTTCATGATACTTCCTATCCATAAAGCCTATATTCATCCATCTGCCAAGTTTGTCATGGCCTTTTATATGGAAGCCTTTGGCCATTCTATTTTTTCTCCCTGAAGTGCCCTCTTCAATTCTGGATAGATGTGTAATTATTTTTCAAGGTTACCTACCCACAGTGATCTACAGATTCATTGCAATCTCTATCGAAATCCAACAATTTGGTAAAAATAGAAATATCCATCATAAAATTCACATGGAATTTCAATGTACTCCAAAAAGCCAAAACAATCTTGAAAAAGAATAAAGCTGGAGGATTCACACTTTCTGATTTCAAAACCTACTACAAAAGCTACAGTGACCAAACAGTGTAGCACTGGCATAAAGATACACATATAGACCAATGGGATAAAATAGAGAGCCCAGAAATAAGCCCTCATATTCACTGTCGCCAGATTTTTGTCAACAGGGCCTAGTCCACAGAATGGGCAAAGGACAATCTTTTTAACAAAATGTGCTGGGAACACTGGACATCCACATGCAAAAGAATGAAGTTAGACCCTTACCTAATACCATATACAAAAATTAATTCAAAATGGATCGAGACCTAAACATAAGTCTAAAACTATAAAACTCTTAGAAGAAAACATAGTACTAAAGCTTCCTGACACTGGAAGTGGCAATAATTTCCTGGATATAACATCAAAGGGACCTGGGACAACAACAATGTCACCACAATGGACTTTATGAAAATGTTAAAAGTTTGTACACCAAAAGATAGTAACAAGAGAGTAAAAAGGTAACCCACAGAATAAAAGAGAATACTTTCAAATCATATATCTGATAAATGGTTAATATCTAGCATACACAGAGAATTCTTAACAAAACCCCCCACCTAATTAAAAAATGAGCAAAGGAATTAAACAGACACATCCCAAAAAAAGACACACAAATGGCAAGTATGAGCATGTTGAAGATGAAATGATGCTCAACATCACTGATCATGAAAATGAGATTATCACTTCACATTCATTAGCACGGCTACATCAAAAAAAAAAATCAGAAAACTAGTGTTAGTGAGGATGTGAAAGAACGGAAACTTTTGTGCACTGTTGCTGGGAATTTAAAATGGCACAGTCACTGTGGAACACATTGGTGGTAGTATGACAGTTCCACAAAAAATTATAACTAGAATAACTAGTTGATCTAGCAATTCCACTTCTGAGTATATGCCCAAAAGAACTAAAAACAAGGTCTCAAAGAAACATTTATATACCTATGTTTATTGAAGCATTATTCAAAATAGCTAATATGTGGAAGCAACCCAAGTTCCATCAATGGATGGCTTGACAATCAAAGTGTGGTATATACTTACAATGGACTATTATTCAGCCTTTAAAAGGAAGAAAATTTTGAAATAGGCTGTAACATGGATGAAACTTGAGGCCATTATGCTGAGTGAAATAAGCCAATCACAAAACGACAAATACTGTGTGACTTAACTTTGTGAGATACCTACTTAAAATTACAGAGTAGAATGGTGGTTGCCAGGGACTGGGGAAGGGAAGCAATAGGGAGTTATTGTTTAATGGGTAGAGAGTTTCAGCTGCACAACAATATAAATGTACTTAATACCATTAAGACTTACACTTAAAAATAGTTAAGTTGGTAAATTTTATGTGTATTTTACCATGATAAAAAAAATGCTGGAAAAAAACAAATCAATAATAATGATGTTGATTTCTTCCAAAGTAATATACATTATTAATGCAACCCAACACAAATATAAGATTTTAAAATTTTAAATAACTTGGTAAAAAGTATTGAAAAAGTATGGAAAAATAAACATGTGAACATGAGAAATTCTGGAGAAGGGTGTAGGGGGTAAACTAAGTCTACCAGACCCACTTAAAAGATAAGATTTAAAAAAATTAATAATGTAAAAATTATTCTAAATGTTGTTTGGAAAAATAAAGATGTGAGTACACTGGGAAATTTTTGAAAAGGTATTGGGAGTGATAGGATAGATTAGGTTGACCAGATATTGAAATATATCACCTAAAATAAACAGTGGTAAAGTAATAAAAATAATTTACATTCAGGTGAAAAAGGCATATCAATGTATCTGAATATGTATAACAATTTTTTTAAATGTGTGTTAATACAAAAGACTTAGTGCTGAGAAACTTTTTTTTCTCTACAACCAAACTGTCAGAAACTGTATCAATAATATTACAACATCCTCCTCTTGTACAGATGGAGGATAATTAATTAAACAGAAGCAGCCTCAGTTTCTAAATTAGTCAGATGAGGGTTTTCCAGACAGAACATTCTGCATTTATCTTAACTTTGTAGTCTCCAAGGCAACAAGTGTGATGTTAATTAACCCCTTGACACACAGTCTCCCTGTGCTTTAAACCTACCAAATATTGATTCATTTAAATTTTACCTAAGATCAAATAACCTATTAAAAAAAGCAAGTACAGTTCTGACTGGTGTGACTTAGGGGATTGAGTGCCAGCCTTCAAACCAAAAGGCCACTGGTCTGATTCCCAGTCCAGGGCCCATGCCTGGGTTGCGGGCCAGGTCACCAGTTGGAGGTCTGTCTCTCACACATGGATGTTTCTCTACCTTTCTTTCTCTCTTCCTCCCTTCCCCTCTCTAAAAATAAATAAATAATATATATATATTTTTAAAAAGTATGTATGGAAATTTAGTACAGAATACACAAAGCATTTCAAATCAAGAAAAATGTGGCTTATTCAAGAAATGACACTGAATTAATCTTTTGGGAAAAAGTAAAAAGCAACCAGCTGGATTCCTACCTTTCTCTTTCAAATTCCAAATATTTCCAAGATTTCAATATTTAAAAAATAAAAAAACTAGAAAACAACATCTTTTTACATGTTTACATCATGAATTGAGATCTTCCCAAAACTCAAAAGCTGTGACTATAGAAAAACTGTATGAGGTTATTCATTGTATAAATTTCTGGCAGTGAAATTGCTGGTTCAAAGGTCTGTACAGGGAAAAAAAGTGTCATAAAGAAAAAAACAAAAAAATCAACATAATATAAAAACAGATTTTAGCCCTAGCTGGTATGGCTCATCAGATTGAGTGCCAGCCTGCAAACTAAAGGTTCACCAGTTCAATTCCCAGTCTAGGACACATGCCTAGGTCCCCAGTAGGGGGCTCTGAAGAGGCAACCACACAAACTGTTTTTCCCTCCTTTTTTCTCACCCTTCTCCGTTCTCTAAAAATAAATAAATAAAATCTAAAAATAAAGTATAAAAAAATAAAAACATTAAAAAAAAGCACTTACAGAAAAGGAAAATACAATGGTCAATGATGTTTAAATCTCATTCATATTAAAGAAATGTAAATTAAATGAAGATACTGTTTTTAACCTAACATACTGGCGAAACAAACTGAAGTTTAGTTAACACCCAGTATTGACACAGATATGAGAGAAAACTGGCACTCATACATTCTTTCTCACATTATTTACTGTCTTTTGGAAGGGCAATTTGGCATTATCTTTTAAAATTTTTAAATAAATATGTCTTGATCCATCATTTCATAATTAGAAATTTCTCTTATGGTCATGGTCTGAAAGATGTTCATGGCAGCCACAGTTATGTTTGTTTACTTATAAGGAACTACTTAAAAAATAACACAATCATACCATCGAACACTCTGCAGCTATTGAAAACAATGAGCCATAATGCAGTAATAAAAATTTTGCACTTCTGGCAAAAACCATCACCTTTTGTTAGCAAGGTAAAACAAACCCAGTTGAAACCATGGGAAAAAAAATGAAATATACAGAAAAGAAAACATTTTCTTTCCCAACTCTACACTAGTTCTCCCCAAAGGTAACTAGTATCACTTCTTGTATATCCTTGGAAGAAAAAAAGTCATGCCGTGTCAGCATACATGTACGTGCATCCTTTAATTTACATCAAAGAGATGATGCTCTAGATCCATCAGTCTCCACTTTACCCTTTTTTCTTATTTTCTCTCATAACACCACCTCTTTTAACAACTGTGTAAGATAAAAGATGAATTTTTTAAGACAAAGCACTACTACAGTCTGTATCGTATGACTGCATTCAGTTTTTAAAATGCTTCTGAATATATCAAAAAATTCTAAAAATATAAGTATAGAACCCCTCCCCAAATCTAGTTTCACTTTCTGTGGTTTCCATTAACTGTGGTCCAAAAAATATTAAGTGGAAAGTTCCAGAATCAACAATTCATAAGTTTTAAAAGGCACACTGTTCTAAGTAGCATGATGAAATCTCACACTATCCAGCTCTGCACCACCCAGGATGTGATTCATCACTTGGTACACCATCCTGGCTGTATATGTTCCCCTTCCATAAGTCACTTTAGTAGTCAGGTTTTCAGATCCATCGGTATTGATTGGTATGTTCAAACAATCCTTATTCTACTAAATAATGGCCCCAAAGCACAATAGTGTTGGTCTCAAAAACAAGCTGTGAAAAGTACTTTCTTTAAGTGAAAAGGTATGTGTGTTTAGGGGGAAAAAAAAACAGTATATACAGGCATACCCCATTTTACTGCACTTTGCTTTACTGTGCTTCACAGATGTTGTGTATTTTTACAAATGGACGGCAAAACCCTCCACCAGCAAAATGATTACAACTGGCTTTATTGCAATGACCTGGAACCGAACTCGTAGTATCTCCAAGATATGTCTGTATAACAGGGTTTGGTATTATCCACAGTTTCAGGTATCCACTGGAGATCTTGGAGCACATGCTCCATGGATAAGGGTGAACCACCATGCACAAAATATTTAACAAATGGTATCTCTGGGAACTAAGACCTGGTAGCACAGGCAGGAAGGACAAATTTATTTTCGTTTTATAACCTTTTTATGCTTTAACTTTTAAATCAAGTGCACACCTATTACTTTTCTGACAAGAAAAAGGTAGTCTATTTTATATAGAGAGTGAAATAACATAAGAAAAAAAATTGCACTAATTTTCCTACATTTGTCACACAAAAAGATCTGTTGATCCTTTTTAGACTTCTCCAAGTTTCAGAATCATATATACACAAGACATTTCCACCTGGACCATAGCCATCTCAAAATCAACATGTCCAAAACAGACTCATTCTCACTGCCTTCCTCACTTAAGTCTGCTCATCTCACCTAAATTGCTGGTAATTACCTAAATTACTGACCAATAGGTTCCTATTTTATCAGGAGCCATCTGATTATCTAAAGTAGAAAATAGGGAGACATTTTTAACACTCTCTTTACCCTTACCCCACATCCAATTACCAAATCTTGCCAATTTTATTTACTAAATATATTTTTTAAAGATTTTATTTATTTATTTTTAAGGAGGGAAGGGAGGGAGAAAGAGAGAGAGAGAGAGAAACATCAATGTGCAGTTGCTGGGGGCTGTGGCCTGCAACCCAGGCATGTGCCCTGACTGGGAATCGAACCTGCGATGCTTTGGTTCGCAGCCCGTGCTCAATCCACTGAGCTACGCCAGCCAGGGCTTATTTACTAAATATTTTTCTAATCCATCCTCTCCTCTCCATTTCTACTACTAGTCCTATTTCAGATCCTCCTCTCTCCCCTAAGGTACTGCAATATTTCACCTGTTTCCCTGACTCAAATGCTGTTTCCTCAACTCATCCCCATTCTGTCACCAAAATGACCTACCTAAATGTCACTCCATGAATCCTCCATGGAACCCCATTGCCTATAAGACAAAAACCATGTCCAAGATAAATCCTTAATCTAGACTCTCTCCAGGTTTCTAGACTCACATTTGAATATTCCATGCCTTATTAATTTATGCCTCAGCAATCTTGAACTACCTAGTTTTGCTAAACATCCCAATGAAATTAGTTGCTCTATTCCTACTGTCTTCTCTGTCTACAGAACACCCTCTTCCGTCCACCACCTATGCCCCAACTTACGGAAGTCCCATTAAGCCAAGATTTCTTAACTTGGCACAAGTGTCATCTTGAGGTGAATAATTTTCTGTTGTGAGGGCTGCTCTGTTTATTGTGAGATGTTTGGCAGCATCCTTGGCCTACAATCACTGGATATCAGTAGCACTCCCCCAAGTTGTGACAGGAGTTTTTTTCCTCCAAGGGACACTTCATATTTTCACACATTACAGATTGTGGCATGCATTTTTCCCTTGGATATTTGAATTAGCTGCAAAGTGAAAATTTAAGTACACATTAGAAACACATTTAAATTTTAAGATAAAATGCTAATTTCCCTTTTTCCCCCTTCTCCTTTTAAAAGAATGACCTTAATCCCACTGTATATTGGGTAAAAGAATTTTGTCATACCTTTCTTTCCATCCTGCCTGTTTGTACACCAACCTTTCTACTCATATCTCAACAAACCTTAGTCACACAGTTATACTGGGAAGCTTAATATTTTAAGTGAATCTTAAGTTCAGCATGGTTGTCCATTTTCCATCTAATGTCATACCTGCACTGTCACAAGAACTCCAACCAATGATTTTACCACACAAAGACTACTTTAAATTACCATGGTTTATAAAGTTCATAAGCTGTACACAATGCATTTTTTATCTTAGTGAGCACAAATCAATATACAAGTAGTAAAAGATGTATGTCTAGTGGCAAATGTTTGTATTTCTTTGACTTAGGTGAACATTAACTCATTATACGTACTCCTAAATAAGTTTGCAATAAAATTCTCATAATTTCTGAATAATGAATTTACTCAGAAATATATACTCTATGCCAAAAAAGTATATTAAAGAAAGATACCTTTAAATGGGTAGTATCCACAAAATATTTTTAAAATGCTAAGTCCCAATTTAAGAGATTCATTAAAACATAAATTCCAGGCATATTTACAAGAGATATTTAATACTTCTCTACTAGTACTGAAAAACCAAACTCTTTTCCTGTTAAGAACTTTAAATGAGTCACACTTTCCTTAGTAAATCACTATTTTCCTTAAAATATATTAAAAAGAGTTAATTGGTAACTCAAAACTTTATATTCACTTAATTGCATATCAATATATACTAAGAATGACAGAAAATAAAGTCAGTATAGTTTGCTATAATACTTAGAATACATATAACATCATGTGCATAAAGCTCATTTGACATTTATCTGGTAAGGGTATGAAAAGCTAAGTACCTCTTAAAAACTCGAGATTCCCACTGTCTAAACTTACACCAGAATTAAACAACTTGAAATCACGCACACTTTTCCCTGGCACCCAGACATAGCTATCTGTTTTATGCCCGGCTTTTAGTGAATGAACACATTTCTATCCCTTATACATTGGCTAATTATTCACTCTGATGCATTCAAGTCCTAACTTTATAACTAACTTTTAAATTCATAATGAAATCAATTCACAGGTAGCAATAGTTTCCAATCTGAAAAGTGTAAAAAGCATACACCACATATCTATAATGAATTCAGAGAACTAGTTTATAAATCCAGTCAACGTTTCCAGAGCGTGTGATTTTTTTTTTTTTTTGGTCTATGTATTATTTTACAAAATAAGGGAAGAAGGTAAGAGGTAGAGATTAAAAAATAAACCCCCTTTCCTAAATAACGTTCACCTTTTAAGCACATATAATTTATCCAAAAGCTGTATGGCCAACTTGTCGGCAGCTACTAATCGAATCACCTTTGGGGGTAAAGTGGGGAAGTACTCTTTTCCTCCTCCTCCAAGCGGTCCAAGCATAACCCGGCTTGGTCATTCCGCCAAGGCAGAGATATTTAAAAATACATACTTCTCACGGACAAACCTGATGTTCCAAGAAAGCCCAGGAGAAGTCCCCGACACTCGTGGAAGGCGCCCACTCGCAGGAAGCTCAGGTGGCGCGGCCGCTCCCGCGGAAGGCGCCCACACCTGAGCGACAGGTCCCGCTCGACCCACAGGTCGGAAGGGGCCGGGAGGGCCCGGCGGGGCAGCACCGCTAAACGGTCCCGCCGTAAACCGGGTGCAGCCGGCGTCTCACCGTCGCCGCCCGACGGCGGACACCGCGCGAGGAGGTGGAAGGCGCGAGAAGGCAAAAGGGAAGGACCCACGGCGAAGAGGTCGCAACAATTCCACCAAATAGCGGACGGCTGGGCAGGCGGACCCAATGGCAGTTCGCAGAAACGCCCGCAGCAGGAAGTGCCCCGCACCGCCTTCAGGAGCCCGCACCTCGCCAGCTCCCGCGGCGACTCCAAGACACCTGTTTGGCTTGCCCCGGGTTTGGTTCCACCCTCCAGGCTGTCCCCCCCGCCCCACACACACACTCCGAAATGGAGGAGGGAGAGGGGAACCAAGACCTAGGACTCGCAGCCTGAGGGCGCCTCCGCCGGCCGTACCTGACATCAGCTACGGCTCCCTCTCGCCCCTCCTGGGGGGCGAAGAGGAGGACCACACGGGACCCGCGACCTTCGCTCTCCTGGGCAGCCGCAGAAGTAGCTTGCGGCCGCTAGCCCGGGCCGCCCGCTGCCGCCTAGATTATTCCCCGGCAGCGGCGGCGGCGGCGGCCAGGGCCGCCCAGCGCGCGCTCCCGCCCTCTCGCTCCGCCCCTCCCTGCAGCGCGTCCTGGCCGCGGCCCGCCGACGGCGCAGGCGCCACCCAGGGGTCTCCTATCGCTTACGTAGCCGCCGCCGCACCAGCCCCAGGGAAGGGCAGAGCGAGAGGGGCCAGGGTGGGCGGAGCTACGGAAACGTGAGGATGCCGGGATTGGCTGCTGAGCTCACGCCTCGCCCTTCTGCGTAAGAGTCTGGGAAGTCAGATCTTTGAACGATAGTCGCAGCCCTCTGGCTGCATTTCACTGCTGGCCTTCACCTTCCTCTTCCAGCTGTAGGGCCTTGCACCAGCATGGACCTTGAGGGGGACTAATGCAATGAGACAGCAGGGACTGAAGCTGGGGGCGCCTTATGGACCTTTGTCTGAGGGCAGCCCTGCCGGAGTCTTGACCTCTAAGCCTGCATTTACCCTGTTTTTCCCGTTTCCCCTACCTCACCCACCCTCGTGTTCTCTTTACTCGGTATCTCTCTGGCCTTAATGAAAGGAAATGCAGCAAGATAAGGTTCGCAAACGAGTGCTGAGTAACCAGTTCTGTGAACTAGGAAGGGCTGAAAATTCAATGATAATACTACAAAGCCTTTTGTAGGCACACGTGGTCTTGGGTTCTGCCATTACTTCAGTGCTGTCAGGCAAGGACAGGACTCCCTCCGAGCTTTGCAAAACTTACTTCCTCTTTAATTTGAAAAAAGACACTGAATCAGAAAGTTATCTTTGAATTAGAGGGAGGAGCCTGTCGGGTTATAGAGGCAAGGGAAGCAATCAGAAAATGGGGGTAAGGTCTTCGATTTATTAGGGTTAACAGTCATCTACAAGGCCTAACTTGAAGATGAGTAAGCTATCTGGCTTACTTTAAATGCCCTCCATAGCAGTTCTATAGTGGCTTTTAGCAAAGCTGTTAGGAGTGTAGAATCTGCTGGAATCTTGCACCCTCTATCTATTAGTTGTGTAATCTTTGCACTGTCACTTAACATCTCTGGCAGAAAGAAGAAACAACATTTTTAAGTTTTTGTTATTGTTCCTTTAATTTATTTAAATTCTGCTCTAGTGTAATTTTCCAGGATATGCCATTAAATAGATACAATAGATACAAATAGATACAATAGATACAAAATTCTTCCAAAAAGAATTTTAAAACATCTAGTGATTCTTATCTAAACCTCTCACTTTTCTGATGAGAAAACTAAGGTCAGAAAGATAAACGGGTAGGCTCATGCTAGAAGTGCAAGGATCCTGGTGTTCAGTTTACTGCTCTTTCACTGGCCCACACCTCCAGACTTCCCTCTCCGTCGTCCTTATCGCCATTCTTTTCTCTCTTCCCTGGCCTTCCCCCTTCCACAGCTGCTATAAAACTGGGAAAGGAGAGCCTTCGGAAATCACTGTTCGAAATAGAAAGGAAAGCGAAGAAGAAAAACCCTCATTTCAATTTCATTGAAATTTATAATGAATAAGGAATACCATTTTCTAGTGAGCAAAGAAATGTCTAAGGATAAGTTCGGCCACAGCATATCTAAGAAAATTACTGGCAACAAGGCATGTTGATGTGAAGAATACCAGATAAGGTCAGTCCCTCCCACCCTCTTGGATATTTTTGAAAACAGCTACTGTTTTGATGAAAACAACACATACTACTGAAACAAATACAGTGTTTTCCCAAATCTCATAATCTAGAGATAAGCATTTTAAAAATTTATGTTCTGTTCCATACATCTCCAAGAATAAAAAATACATAAAGACATATAAATACAATACTTTCTAAATTGGATCTTATGTACACAGTTCTTTTCTAACTGAACAGTATGTCATGAATAACATCACTTAAAACTTGCATAATATTTATTAAGTGGATATACCATCATTTATCTAACTGATATTCTATTGATTGACATTTATGTTTTCTTCCCAAATATTTGCTATTTTTAACAACTCTCTGATGAACTTCCTCATACATGTCCTTTGTACAACTGTACAGTTAATTATCTTTTGGGACAAATTCCTAAAAGTGATATTTTCGTCAGCCAATTCTTCAACATTATCAACTAGAAAAAAGGACGTGTGGCTGCTATGAAAAATATACTTTATACGTGGGACTCAAAATGACCAAATTCTCCCATATGAAACACAAATAAACCTCAGACAATATTGTCAGTCTGGTAGTTTCAGTAGCGCGTGTCAGAGCTTCTTGGGGCAGAGCAATGTGTGCCGAGGCCCCTAGGAGCAGAGTGATTGACACTGCTGGTTGTTTAAAGCAATAGCCTTTCTTCTTTACTAGTAGAATTCTTTTTTTTTTCAGGGTGACAATGTGTCTAGTTAAAAATCTTTACTTCCCCAGACTCTTGTAAGCCATGGTCAGCCATGTGGGCTGTAACAAAATTAAAGTGGGTATTTCTAGGAGGGACTCAAAGCTTCACAGAAGAAATGTTCACTTAGTCATTAGACCTGTACCCATTCCTTTTCTTACCAGGAGCAATGGCATGATCCTGGAGGCAGAACAGCTATATTTCAACCATAATAACAAAAGCCCCACACACTATTAATAGCATAGGAAGTCAGATATGCCTGTTTCGTGGTAGCTTTGGGGGGCCAGCTTACCAGTTCTGGACTGCCCATTTCTGGACTTATTGCATGAGGGAAAATGAATTCCTCCTATTTAAGGTTTTGTTGTTCAGCTTTTCCATTATAAGCACCAAATGCAATTCCTAGCTGGTATATTAAGATAGAAGAAGTCATCATTTATTTAGCACTATGCAGTATTTTCAATAAACAGGGTGAGATGAAAATGGGGACACAATGCAAACAAGCAATAACAACCATAAGAAACCTCTCTTCTCTGATAGACTTAGTTTCTCTTTAAATACCCAAATATTACAATTAGGTTAACAAATCCTTTTATAATAATTAGATTAAGCTCTGTATAGTAAATTATGTTCACTGGGATAGTAGGTTTAAAATATGTCCACAGGTTCTTTGATACTTCTTCCTTCAAAAGGTGGAGCTGAATTCCCCTCACCTTGAGTTTGAACTGTAGTTAGTGACTTGTTCTCGTGAATAGAACATTTAGGAAATGACATAGTATGATTTTGGGGGTGGGGGAGCATCATAAAACACATAGAGGCCCACATTATGAGTAATTAAGGCTTCCAGCCAACAGCTGGGGCGGAACTGAGGACTCCTGATAACAGCAACATGAGTGAGTTTGGGAGCGGATCTTCCACCCTAGTCAAGCCTTCAGATGACTGCATCCCTGATCACCTTAGGGACCTCAAGAGAGAACCTGAGCCAGAACCACTCAGCTAAGGTGCTCCTGAATTCCTGGCTCAGAGAAGTTGTGAGTTAATAAATGATTGTCGTTTTAAGCCATTACATTGGGGATAATTTCTTATGCCACAAAAATAACTCATAGAGTTAGGTATAATAGTGCCGAGCACAATGCCCAGCACATACAGGGTCTGGCACAAATAACACCTTTTTTTATTACATAATATCTTACAAAATCATAAGCATGTAATTCTGTAACATAACAATATCATACTGAAGCACACTATATGACATTTTAGGTGAAATCTTCAAATTAAAACTATAAATTATTACACCGATATTATTACCCTACCAACCATACTCAAGCAGGCCTTATTTCTGCTGGGCCCTGTATTTTAGTGTTTAATTATTTGTTGTTTGAATGAAAAAACAATTGAATGAAGTAGAATATTTCTTTTTCACTTTAAACAGTAACATCGATGCTGGTGTTATCTTTGATCCCTGACACCTGTATTTCACAGGGTTTTCTGACATGAGCGTAATCCAGGGGTGTCAAACTCATTTTCACCGGAGGCCACATCAGCCTCGCGGTTGCCTTCAAAGGGCTGAATGTAATTTCAACTCCTTAACAGCTAAGGAGTAGTTACATTTATACAGTCCTAAAATTATTTTGGCCCTTTGAAGGCAACTGTGAGGCTGATGTGGTCCGCATTGAAAATGAGTTTGACACCCCTGTCATACAGAAATCAATTGTGAATCTTGCTGAGATCTAAACATTGACAATCCTGGAAGAAATATATAGTGAATAGAGCAGTAGAACCCTTGAGACTTGAATAATGCTCTCAATTTTATCACTGATTAGCTGAGTGGCCCAGGGCAAGTCATTTAAGACCTCTAAATCTTAATTCCCTTATCCATAAATTGGGGACAATAATCCCAATGTGCCTCAAAAGGTAGTCAATGAGATTATACGTGACAGTGAAATTGTAAAGCATTAACATGCTTTTAATTAATTAGGTTCATGAGGTCTATCCTATTTTATTTTTAAGCAATTGAACATTAAATATTTTACTTTTTTGAAGAGTGCATATTCACTTTAATTTGAATGTGTGTATGTGAAGCTTGAAAGAGAGTTTTATACAATGGTCTGCTGGTAAATGTTTAACAACCAGTCCTCTGAAATAGATATACTTGTATGTATACATATCTATTAATGTACATTAATTTAGAATAAATCTTACTGATATAAGGATGTATAACTAACAATTTTTAAAAAAATAATAAAATATAAAATTCTTTTTGTTGAATTTTCATATAGCCAAATGATTCTCACATAGTGCTTTCATTAGTTTTTGCTGTGCTCTTGTATCCAAAGTCAAATTACAGTTGAGCATCAAATATTTTAGGTGTGTATACCATGAAGACTTTTCTTTCAAGAGGTAGTAACTGATTTTACTGTGTTCCTTTGTAAAATATTAGCATCATTTATAGTAAGCAGTTAGGGCTTAAGAATATGGCAGGATGGTAGGTTATTAAATGTCAGATCTCATTTTATTAGCCTGTTGAAAATTTATTGCACTTTTAAAAGAATACATAATCATGACTGGCTTTTTTCTTTTCATGAATTAATTTGTAATTGTGGTTGGGTGTGTGCCCCTCTTTATGGTAACAGTGGTAGTTAAACATACTTAGTAATAAATATACATTTAACCAATAATTTGCTCTGCGTCTAAGTGTTTATCCTAGAGCGAAATTTCACCCAGCAGCAAGAAAATAAATGGTAGACTACATGTATTTCTTTTTCAGAAAGGAGGACAAGGGAACATCAGAAGTAGAGATTATGTAGTTATTGACAATGCACAACTTGGAGGTCTGGCTAACCCCATAGGTAAATGTATGGGGATGAGTAAGATAGAGCCTCAGCATAAGATTCAAGTCCCGATTATGTAGTGGATGAATCATCCAAACTCCCTGGTTTTGTATTAGGTATTGTTGTTCTTCCTTGCATTCTGCTATTCAGCTGTGACTCCAAATCAGCTTAACTAGACAGTTTATTGGTGGTTGGAAATGGCCCCTGCTTCCTATCTATTTTATTTACTGGAGTAGGAAGAATCCTAGGAAGAAAAAGGCAGAGCTTCCCTGTCTGGACATTATATGCTTTTCAACTGAGCTTCTCATCTCATATCAAAATACTTTCCAGGATAAAGTATTTTTACCTTATGGAATCTAAGAGAACATTTTTCAAACAGTTTTTTATTCCTTGCAGCTACATCTTCACAAAATCTACCAAGACTTTGAGATTGTTGCAAAGGTTAGAGTTATTTTCTGAGTTCAGTGACACATGAAGTGGATAAAGGTGAAAGTATTAAAGTACTAAAGTAATAAAGGTGAAGTATCTCCATGAAGTGGAGCAGAGGAGGAGGCGAAGGAAAAAAAAGTCTAGGAAATACTTCTGACCTCAAGGGAAGAGGACTCAGCGTGACTCACAATGTGCCAGCTTAAAAGCAGAGACGGCCACGTGTATGCTGAGGAACTCGTGTCGTCTAGAGAAATAGCCTCTGCTTATGAGGTGGGGCTCCCTGGGGTGACTTGGTGTTTCTCCAGTTCTCTGGAATAAGAATCAGGATGTTCTTTAATTATTTTCCCTAGTGGCTCAACAAAAGCAGAGAACATTTGTCATAAATGAAATAGGTGAAGCTGGCTTTAGTTTAAAAATCCCTGAGTAGTAGACGATTTATAAATATGTATGTTAATTCTATTATTGCAAAGAACTGACTGACAAATTTTAGCTGCATAATGCGGCACTTGTTTTCTTCTTTTAAGTTTCATCTAAATGTATTTAAATTTAAAAATGCATTGTGACGGATGTCTTTTTGGGCTTCTGTCCGTTCCTGGTAGAAAAGTGTCCTCCTCCGCATCCACTCCCCTCCATTCTGCATGTTGGGTGCCCGTAGCCGTGTACATGAGAAGTCCCATCTCATTTCCTGGCCACAGCTCATTCAACAGGTTTTCATTCTTTAAGGAATATGAATCAACCAGATTCTCTCCTCTGGGAATTTGGAATTAGGAGAGAGAGAGGCCTCAGTTAATCTCTGTTGAATGAACACTGAAACTGTAACATGGGCTTGTAACCCAGACGTAAACTCAAGAGAAGGGGAACCCAGTCTGCAGTGAGATACAGAAATGAGGCAGATTATCTGAGAAGAATGAGGACCCAGAGCTGTGTGGTCCCCGAGAGAGAGAAAAAAAAGGGGAGAGAGTCACTTTCTAGCCTCTCGCAGATTTCCCATTCTGGCAGATGGCCTGCCTGCTCGTGAGTTCCATGAGTCTCTACACTGCATCCTTATATTAAGTACACTTTTTTTGGTTAAGTTAATGTGAATGGGTAATTTTTCCCACTCTTTAAAATACATTTCTTCCCTTCATTTAAGAGAGATCTAAATATTTCTTTTCCTTTATAAGAACTGAAAAGCATTTTGAAACCTTTGGTGTGAGGAATAATATAAGGCTTATGAGAAGCAGGCAAAAATTATAATCTTTTGTATACAATAAGAAAAATGGCAAAGTGGGAAACTCCAAGTTCTTTTCCCCCACAGCAACTGTCAGAACCAATTTTGTGAGAACTCTAGAAAACACTTAAAAGTTTACAGTAACCAAGTGAACACTGAATCAAGAAAAAGGTACTTCAAAGCAGCAGGAAAATTTTGTGGTGATTTTACTTGTCTTTCCCCTACCTCCTCCCCTGCATGGGAACAGTCTTATGATGTCAGTAGTCTTAAAGTGACAGTAGTCTTAAAACAGCAGCAGTCATAATGCTGCTGCAGTCAGTCATGAAGAAGCAGCAGTCTGAAAGTGGTAGCAGTCTTAAAGTGGCAGCACCCTGTGTTCTCACAGTGGCATTGCTCCCTTGATTCTGGAGGGAACAAAGCTGACCTTGCTCTTAGATTGTTATGATATCTGTTCTAATCTGCCTGGGGGTGCTAGGAACTGAATTGTATCCTCCAAAATTTATATGTTGAAGTCCTAACCTACAATGTGACTGTAGGGCCCATGAAAAGGAGATAAAAGTTAAATGAGGTCATAAGGATGAGAGCCTCATCTGATAAGGCTAGTGCCCTTATAAGAAGAAGAGTTACAAGAGCTATCTCTCTCAGTCAAGTGAGGACACAGTGAGAAGGCAGCTGTCTGTAAACCAGAAAAAAGAACCCTCATCAGAAACTGAACTGGCTGGAAGCTTGATATTGGACTTTCTAGTCTCCAGAACTATGAGAAATAAATTTCTGTTGTCTGAGTCATGGAGGCTGTGGCATTTTGTTATGGCAGCCCAATTAGACTAATACAGGGAACAACCGGAAGGACCAAAGCAAAGTGTCCTGCTGTGTTGTGCCTAACGCAGAGCTCAGGTGAAAAAGCTGGAAAACAATGCAAGCCAAATTAATAACCCCATACAGCTGGGGCAGGGAATGCAGTGAAATATACACTGTGCTGTCTAAGGCAAAAGGTAGAGAGGGTTTCTTTAGAAAGGTATGACATTCAAAAGCAATAATGGATATACGGGGATTTAGAAAGCCTTATGCATATCCAGGTTAAACACGTTCTCAGAAAAAAAGTCTTAAGAGACCCTAAGCTTTTACCTTGGGCTGATCCCTTGGCACGGTGCAGGCCTGGAAAATTGAAGGAGGGCCCTGGCTCAGAGCCAGTTTGCAAAGACTGGGAGGTTCCCAGCATTCTAGGAAATTTCTATCAAATCATAAGCTGCATACAAGCTAAGGAGCACAGACTTTAGTGACCATGTTGACAGGAATACAACAGTCTTTGCAATAATAGTTTGGGCAGGAAATTAAATAAACAGACTACTACAGCCTTCGGCAACCCCAAAATAGTAAACCCTGGTAAGGGGGAGAATCTAACTTCTAGTTACCACATTATATTAGTCCAATGTCCAGTTTTTATCAGAAAAAATCACAATGAGAATCCAGCCAAGATGGAAGCATAGGTAGATACACTTTGCCTCCTCACACAACCAAAAGAAGGACAACAACAAATTTAAAAACAAAAAATAACTAGAACTGCCAGATAATTTAACTGTATGGACGCCCAACAACCAAGGAGTTAAATAAGAAACATTCATTCAGACTGGTAGGAGGGGCAGAGATGGTCAGCTGGGCCAGGGAGGACTTGTGGCAAGGCAGCAGTGGGCAGAATGGGTGGTCCCACATTTGTGTGCAGATAAACGAGGAGGAACAACTGGGGAGCAAGTCACACTGCGCAACCCAGGGGTCCAGTGTGGGAAATAAAGCCTCGAATCCTCTGACTATAAAAATCTGTGGGTGTTGCAGCTATAGGAGAGACTCCCAGCCTCACAGGAGAGTTCACTGGAGAGACCCACAGGGTCCTAGAATGCACACAAACCCACCCACCCTGGAATCAGCACCAGAAGGGCCCAATTTGCTTGTGGGTAGCAGAGGAAGTGACTGAAACTGGCAGAGAGGTGAGCAAGGGGCATTGTTCACTCTTGGACCCTTCCCCCACATACAGTGCCACAACACAGGGATGTGGGTCACCCCGTCCTGGTGAACACCTAAGGCTCTGCCCCTTACTATGTAACAGGCTCATCAAGGCAAAAAAATAAAAAAGTGACCCAAACAAAAGAACAGATCAAAGCTCCAAAAATATAACTAAGCAATGAAGAGATAACCAACCTATCAAATGCACAGTTCAAAACACTGGTAATCAGGATGCTCACAAAAATGGTTGAGTATGGTTACAAAATAGAGGAAAAAGTAAAGGCTATGAAAAGTGAAATGAAGGAAAATGTACAGGGAGCCAACAGTGACAGGAAGGAAACCGGGATTCAAATCAACAATTTGGAGCAGAAGGAAGAAATAAACCTCCAACTGGAATAGAATGAAGAAACAAGAACTCAAAAAAAAAAATGAGGAGGGGCTTAGGAACCTCCAGAACACCTTTAAATGTTCCAACATCCCAATCATAGGGGTGCCAGAAGGAGAAGAGGAAGAGCAAGAAGTCAAAAACTTTTTTGAAAAAATAATGAAGGAGAACTTCCCCAATCTGGCAAAGGAAATAGACTTCCAGGAAGTCCAGGAAGCTCAGAGTCCCAAAGAAGTTGAACCCAAGGAAGCATACACCAAAGCACATCATAACTATATTACCCAAGATTAAAACGAAGGAGAGAATCCTAGAAGCAGCAAGAGAAAAGGAGACAGTTACCTACAAAGGAGTTCCCATAAGACTAGCAACTTATTTCTCAAAAGAAACCTTGCAGGCAACAAGGGGCTGGAAAGAAGTATTCCAAGTCATGAAAGGCAAGGACCTACATCCCAGATTGCTCTATCCAGCAAAGCTTTCATTTAGAATGGAAGGGCAGATAAAGTGCTTCCCAGATAAGGTCAAGTTGAAGGAGTTCATCATCACCAAGTCCTTATTATATAAAATGTCAAAGGGACTTATCTAAGAAAAAGATGATCATAAATATGAACAGTACAATGACAACAAATTCACAACTTTCAACAACTGAACCTAAGAAAACCGAAAAAACTATGCAAACAACTAGAACAGAAACAGAACCACAGAAATGGAGATCACATGGAAGATTATCAGTGGGGAGGGAGAATAATGGAAAAAGTACAGGGAATAAAAAGCATAAATGATAGGCACAAAATAGACAGGGGGAGGTTAAGAATCGTATGGGAAATGGAGAAACCAAAGAACTTATAGGTACGACCCATGGACATAAACTAAGGTGGGGGAATGCTTGTGGGAGTGGGGTGCAGGGCAGAAGAGGATAAAGGGGAGAAGAAATATGGGACAACTGTAATATCATAATCAATAAAATATATTTTAAAAAAATTACAAGGCATACAAAGAATCTAACTTTTAGTTATCACATTATAGTAATTCAGTTTTCCATTTTTATTAAAAACATTACAAAGAAACAAGAAAGTGTGGCTCATTCAAAGGAACAAAATAAATTGAAAACCTTCTCTGAGGAAGTTCAGACATTGGCACTCAAAGATTTTAAAACAACTGTCTTATGCTCAAAATACTAATAGAAAACAAGAGCAATGAACTAAAGGAAATGTGGAAAATACTGTATGAGCAAAATGAGAACATCGATAAAGAGATAGACATAAGCAAACAAGGAGAGCCTTATTATCAAACTATTGTCTTGAGAAAGTTCCCAGGCAGCATGCAGCTGACTCCCTGAATCAAGGACGCAGAACTGAGAATGTGGAATACATTGATGAATCAAGTTCACAGGAGAGAGAAACTGAGAAGAGAGCTATATACAGAGAAAAATGATAAAAGAGATAGAAATAAAAAGGAGTTAAACACAAATGTTGGAGCTGAAGAGTGTAATAGTAGACACAGCTTAGACAAACTTGGCTCTTAGACAAAACGGATTTTATGCAAAAGACTCGGGGTCTGGTCCTCCATCAGGAGATGGTGTCCCTTCATTCAAATCATAAAATTTGTCACGGTTAACTGTGAAGATCTAGGGCTTTGGAGTAAGATTGATGAGTATAAATTATAGCCATAAATAAAAATAACAGTGACTAACACTACTAATTAAAGTGGAGAAAGCTCTAAGAGGGAGAACTCAGAGTCTAGGCTGTCTTATATGACTTCTGCTACTTTCTTACTACATATTAAACACTATATTACGTTTTAGGCACCATACTAAACACTGATGTCACTGATTTACTTTAAACTTCACACCAACCCTCTGAAGTGGGTGTTAATAAACTGTATTACCTGATAAAGAAACTAGTCTCAGAGATTAATCACTTGTAAGTAGTATAACATGGATTTCAACCCAAGTTTTTAAAAACTGCTTCATTGAGGTATAATTAACATGCAATAACTAACTATACATATGTAAGGTGCATAATACGATATTTTGTCAAGTATACACCCATGAAATCCATTGCCACAATCAAGATAGTAAACATATCTATCAACCCAAAAGTTTTCTCATGCCACTCCCCACCCCATTCCATCTCCAAGCAACCACTTACCTGCTTTTGCACTGTATACTAGTTTGCATTTTTTATAGTTATATAAATGGAATCATATAATGTATCCTCTCTTTTATCTGGCTTTTTTACTTAGCATAATTACTTTGAAATAAAACCGTGTTGTTGAGTTTATCAGTGGTACATTCCTTTGTATTGCTGAGCAGTATTCCATTATAAGGATTTATCACAATTTGTATATCCATTTACCTGCTGATGGATATTTAACCCAGTTGTTTCTGACTCAGAACCTGTGCTACATTCCCCTCAGCCCCATAACTTACTATGTGCTCTTAGAAAACAGAATTATTCTCTTTGAGCCTCAATTTCTTTCACTGTAAAGAGGCAATAATATTATTTCCCACAGTATTGTTATTAGTAAAGGAGATAATGTGAAAGCACCTAGTACTGTGCCTGGCACACAGTGGGTGCTTATAAATATTTATTTATGTGCAAGAAAGAAATATCTCCAGAAAAGAACCAAGAAAGAATATAGCAATAATGCCTTTCTGTATTCCTTCTTTCTGCATTTCATCTCCTTCTAAAAACATTCTCACTTTAACTCCCCTGCTCAAATCTCATCTGTGCACCAACCCCCCACCGCCCCAGTGAATGCAATATACCCCTCTTCTCTCTAGTACAAATATGTACAGGATACTTTTTTTCTTATTTTGTAGCATGGCTGAAGTAGTGATGTTTTCACAAAAAAAAATAAGGGATAAATTAAAAGGTTTTTGTAAAGGTTTTACAACTATGCAAAACTAATCAGAAAAAAAAATAGTTGGAGTACCTAGATGCATGTTTCTATACTGAATAATTCCAGCAAAGTTGAAGAGTTCTACTTTTTTCTTTTCCATTTTTATTTTGACATAAATTCGGTTGTATAGGAAAGTTGCAAGAATAGTACAAAGTATGTCTATACAACTTTGTCCTTGATTGTTGTTTTAAAATTTTAACAATTCACTTGAACTATACTCTCTTTTTCTCCTGCCTCCAAAGTATAAACTAGTTGTGGCTTTGACAGAAAATATTTAATTAATTTAGTGTTAATTATATTAAATATAACAGCAATAACAATTCCAAAAATTGCTTCATGAATACTTTAGTGATAGACAACCTACATACTCAATATTTAACTTGGACTATATCACCTACTCTTTTTTCTAAAGATTTATTTATTTATTTATTTATTTATTTATTTATTCTTAGAGAGAGGGGAAGTGAGGGAGAGAGAAAGAGAGGGAGAGAAACTTCTATGTGCAAAAGATACACCGATTGTTTGCCTTTTGCATGCCCCCAACTGGGGACCTTGTCAGTAACCCAGGCACGTTCCCTGACTGGGAATCAAACCAGCAACCTTTCATTTTGCAGACTGGCACTCAATCCACTGAGTCACACCAGCCAGGGCTATTATCTACTTCTAACAGCTTTATAAGATAAGTACTACTATTACATCTATGTATTAGATGAGGATACTGAGACAGAAAATTTTGGGATCTTGCCCAAGGTCACACAGTAATCTCTGGTGTTGGTTGCAAATGAAACCAAGTGGATTCCTGGACAGTGTTTTTAATCTTTTAAATCAGGCATCAGCAAACTACAGCCTTTTGACTAAGTTCAGTCCATGAAAGACCTTTATTTAGTCCCAGATCTGCTTGTGCAAGGATTACCACTCCCTTACACAGGTGGGTGGGCACAACCTGGTTTGAGCTCCTTCCTAACTTGGCTTCTGTCTTTTGTTTTTTTGGCCATCTTCTCTTACTGGCTACTGTGATTTCTTGTCCTGCTCACAGAAAAATACCAGTCTGACCCATTAGGTTCTTTTTTTTAAATTATTTTTATTGCTTATTCTATTACAGTTGTCCCAATTATTACCCCTTTGCTCTCCACTGACCTGCCCAGCGCCCGCTCCCATAGTAAATCTCCACACCCTTGTCCATGTCCATGGGTCATTTATACATATTCCTTGACTAATCCCTTCCCCTTCTTTCTACCCTAAACCCCTTCCAACCTCCCTTCTGGTCACTGTCGGTCTATTCCTTATTTCCATGGCTCTGGCTCTATTTTGCTCATTTGTTTGTTTTGTTCATTAGGTTCCATTTATATCATATGGTGTTTTTCTTTCACTGCCTGATTCATTTCACTAGGCAAAATATTCTCTAGTTCCATTCACACTGTCACAAAGGATAGGAGTTCCTTCTTTCTTTCAACTGTGTGGTATTCCATTATGTAAATGTACCACAGTTTTTTGCTCCCATTTACTGATGGGCACTTACACTGTTTCCAGCACTTGGCTGTTGTAAACGATGCTGCTCTGAACATTTGGGTGCATTGGTCCTTTTGAATTGGTGTTTCAGGATTCTTAGGGTATAGTCCCAACAGTGGAACTGTTGGATCAAAAGACAGTTCCATTTTAGTTTTTTGAGGCAATTCCATACTGTTTTCCACAGTGGCTGTACCAGTCTGCATTCCCACCAATAGTGCACTAGGGCTCCCTTTTCTCCACATCCTCACCAGCGCTTGTTGTTTGTTGATTTATTAATGATGGCCATTCTGACAGGTGTGAAGTTGGGGTTCTGACCCTTTAAGTTCTAACTTCCCAGACACTATTTGGTCCCTCTATTGAGGAACATCTAAAGGAAATTCCTAAGTGCCCAATAAGGTTGACAGGCAAAGTTAATCTTTATCAGACTGGGGCATTTTATGATGACTCACCCCATGCATCTTAAATAATACAAAACAATACTGTACCTACAATAAAAGACAGCATATCTGAGGTAGACACTGTGATGCATTGCTCTGATCCCCCTTCAGGACTGTAAGACTTTCCCCCCTAGGTATTGGGTGCATTGCCAGCAGACAAAGCTTGGCTGCCAGCCCTCTCAGGGAATCACCTCAGGTGCAGACAGCTGCCTTAGCTCAAGGGCATCCATGTCCAGTGACTGATCAACCCAAGGGTATAAAAACCCAGCTGCCCAAAACCAACTGGTGATATTCTTTATGACCAGTCTGTCATCAGAGTTCTCTAAGTAGTTGGGTAAAGCCTCTGTCAGCAGTGGATGATAGCCCAGCCTTTCGCTTTGTCCAGTCCTGCCTCCTTCTCTTCCCTTCCTCAGGCATTAGTCTCAAAAGCACTCCCCAATAAATTATGTACATGCTGGTCTCTGTTCCAGAGATTGTTTTCTGGGAAACCCAGCCTATGACACAATCTAAAGCAAGAGGAAGGCTATATCTCATTCCCCTTGAAATTCAACCTCCTTTTTAGGTATCCACAGTCAATAGGTGAAATAATTTTGAGTGACATTTTCCTACCGAAAGTTAGGCCTTTTAAATTAACATCAGTGCTTCACATGAGAAATGAAGAGAAATAGACCCGGTTCAACCATTCAGTCTTATTCTGTCCCCACAAATGAAGCTCATAATAATTTCACCATGCCATTCATGGTGATTTGGACAATTACCAAAGCTTTTGGATTTTTCACATTTAATCTGAGGTAGAATTTTTAAATACTTTCACGATGTCAGCCCTTTTTATGGCCATCTTTGCCTGAGGGTAAACCTCCATAGATTCTACTTGCACACATATTTTAAGGATACTTGAAAGATCACATACTAGAAAAATATGGAAAGGTTCCTGTTTTGCTATCTTTCTGGTATCTTTTTAAAAATGTTTCCATGGTGATTCAACCTGATAAAATACTAAATATTAGATAAAATGTGTTCTAATCCTGGCTCTAATCCTAGCTGCTTTCAGAGCCTCTGGTCCTCAGCTGTAAATAGGAGGGAGATAATGATACCTACCGTATTTTTCAGACTATAACATGCAACCCCCCCCATTTGGAAGGAATAATGGTTGTTAATGCTGCTACTGAGTTCTGTTTACATTTACATTGGTGAAATATTATGTTATTTATGTTATTAAATATTTCACCACCTTTTTTGCTTCAAAATTTTTTTTCCTATTTTCCTCCTCTAAAAGCTGGGTGCGTCTTATGGTCCGAAAAAATATGGTATGTTTCAGAGTGGCCGTATTACTTAAATGAGAGGATGTTCAAAAAGGCCTATCATAATTATAAGTACTCAGTAAATGGTAGTATATATATACTTAAAATATTTATATATTTTTATAAACAAGTATAATGATAGTAAGTGAATTGACAAAAAATTTTAAAGGAAGTGTCTTTTCAACAAATATCTTAATTTGTTGCCATATTTTAGTTCCCTAGTAGCAAATATTAATTAGCAGATAGTCCCTATATAGATTACTATATTGAAATGTCCATAGTGATTTTCATCCAAAAGGCAATTATCATTAAAGTAAAGAAGTTGGATTAAGTGATTTCTAAGTTGTTGTTTTTTTTCTTTCCAGCAGTTAAAGCTTCATGAGTCTGGCTTAGGATGACCCTCCAAATTAGAAGCAACTATTTTGGGGAATTTCAGTCTCTCTCTGTTTAGGGTGGCTGCATGTCAATATAATTCTTGTTCTAAGTCCTCTTGACTAATAGTCTACTTGCAAATAATTCAGACTCTCAATCTAATATACCATTGTTTGTACAAAATACCTGTCAGTCCAGAAGTAGTGAATAATGATGAAATTATTGTCAAAATGCAAGTTGCTGTCCATAACTTTGTCCTAGCCTTATAATTGCTTAAACTCTATTTAAGCTGATTATGTATCATGGCTCATTATTTTTTTTCTTAATACTAATTACTTCTACTGATTAGTACTGTGTCTGTAAGTGGAGGCAATTCTGCTTTCTCTCTGCCATCTGTTAACATTGGTCCCAGGACTCGTTTTTCTGACACAGTTCCTGCAGCGACATCACATCTTTGGACTTGTCCTTGGACATGTGCCCTCTATTTCCATGGTGTCTCTACAATGAGTTGCATGTATCTGTACTTTAGAACCTATTTAAAGTCAAGCCTCACCTCCACTCTGTGCCACACTTGCCCTCTTTTTCACTGAGTGGATCCAAACTAGCAGACACACAGGACCATCTTTATTTTCTTCCCCTTCTAAATATTTGTCTCTACATCCATTTTTCTACTTTCTGCCTAAGAAGAGGAGTCTGACCTCCTTTCTCACAAGAAGCAGGATAGCATTTTACCTTTCCTTGTGCTCTACTTGAACCATTTAACATATGCATCATCAGTCAAGATAACATTACTTATCCCCTTATACATTAGATTTTTATCAAGGATATAAATGATGGCGGGGAATGGCAGGGGCTAGAAGTTGAGGGTAGAAAGTTGAAAGTTGATGAGCAGGGAGATAACCCTTTATAGCTGAAGCCTAAATGTCTAGATAAAAAGTGGAAATGACATTCAGAAACATAACAGGGAGAAACTTGCAGAGTTCAGAAGAACCAGGTCTTTAGTGCTCTGAGGAGACTGGAATTTGTATCCAATATACAATGTGGAGAGATACTTGGGTCAAGAAGGGCACACACGTGGGACAGGAAAGAATTGAAGTCTTTGAAGAAATAGAGATCTCATGTACAAATAGCCATTCATGGTATTGCTGCCTTTTATTCTTTGAAGTACAGATATGCCCCGCCCCCCAAATTATCAACACTGGTGAGTACAAAGCTCTGTGGGGTGTGAGAAAGGAAATGAGAAGATGTGCCATGTTCCAGTTTACCAAGCTCCCAGCTGATGACCCAAAGGCCAGTTTCTTTTTCTTCCATTACATGTTAGATATGCTTTTATGGACTGTTGTGATACTGTTTTAAATACTGTTTCTGTAGAAAAATCTCTTCTTACTTCAAAATGGATCATCTTTAAATGAAGTTTTAGAATATAGCTCATGTGGAGACAGGGGACTTTTTCTAGTTTACTATCATTAAGCATATAAATGTTGCAAATTGAGAAAATTCAGGATTTTTGGAGAGGAAGATGGCGACAGGATAGGAGGGAGTAGATTCCACTTTCTCCTACACATGGGAGAAAAACCTAGCTGATCTACGGAGAAACAGAGCAAACAGCAAACAGTACCCCAGCATATGAAAATAAGAGACCAAAAATTGTAATGGATACTGAAAAACCAGAAGGTAAGGAGAGTGCTTCAGGTCAGTAAGGTCCCAGGGACCAGCTCGGGAGCCAGGGAGGCCACAGCCCCAGGCCTGGCACTCACCACTGGGCTTGCTGCAGAGTCCTTGGGAGAGAGCAGGGTCAACTGCTCCCTCCCTCCCTGGCCAAAGTTTAAACGGCACTGGGAGAGACCTGGTTGCTTGAAGTGGCAGAGAGGGGATCACCAGCAGAATCTGTGGATGCCCGCTTGGGAGAGTTGAGAGTCACGCAGTGACGAGCAATGACCTGGATAATCACTGGTCTGGCTGGAGAATTGGGCTGTACGGAGCCACAGGCTTGAGTAGGAGCAATTTCCCAAAAAGAAAAACTGTTTGAGGAATACTCTGGCATCAGCCGCTTGGCCTCCTCCCCAGCTGGCAGGGCAGCGATCTCGAGGTGGCGGGGAAGTTTGTGCAGAAGGCCCTGTGCACCTCCATACCATTAGGAAGGGTGCACACCCGAGCCATGGCACTGAGACAGCCTGACCAAATGAGTGCACGCTGTACCCCAGTCCACAGCAGTAACCCCGAGGGAAAGAGCACTCTCAGGAAGACCTGAATCCGACATCCAAAGCTCTGGGGAGAGGCGTCAGACTAGCTCTGGGGAGAGTGGGTGCAAGACTGGCTGAATGCAGAATAGGAAGAAAGAAAAGCCATACCAATCACCCCTCAGCCAGCAAGACCAGAAAAACTGGTTTGGCCAGTTTGAAACCAACGAGAGGTTTTTTCATGTGTTTCTTTCTTTTGTTTGTTTGTTTTTAAAAAATCCTTTTTTAAATTTTTTATTATTGTTTTATCTTTAAATACCTTCTTCCTCTCTTTCCTTCTTTCTTGTTTTATTCCTTCTTCCTTTCTCTACAATTTTATTACTTTTTCCTCCCTTCTTCTGCCTTTTTTTTTAAATACCCACAAGTGAGACAAAAAAAAAAAAACCCAAAAGCCTGGAACTGTGAAAAGACCAGAGTTGGACCCAAAGAAGGGGAATCCCAACAGTTGAGACAGTGAGACAAAATTCACTTTGCTATTACAGAGAACCTGCAAGTTATTGCATATTTGTATTATTTTTTTCATTATTCTTGCAACTTTTATTTAAATAGTATTTTTGTACTCCTTTCTGTATAATCTTTATTGCTTGACTGGTTATATTGTATCATTTGACAGGTTTCCCCTGTTCTCTCTTTCATAGTGTGTTGCTAATTTACTGTCCTTCGTGTCACTTGTGTTCCTTTAGCACACTACTTAAGGTCCTATATTCCCTATTCTTGTTATCCAGATCACATAGATTCTGTCATATGATTGTTGCTCTAATATTATTGTAAATATTAGCTGTTCCATGCAATTGTAAATACTTCATAACACTCCTCCTGGATCTTAGCTCACTTCACAGTTTCCTGAACTCTATTACTGTAGTGGTTAACTCTATTCTCTCACACACTACACCTATTTACTATCCTTTACTCTCACCTTACCTCAAAATATGACCTCTTACAACCTCACTGCTTTCTAGAGCCAACTCACAATCCTTCCCTCCCTAACAAGAGTCTTAACGTCTTTCCATCCTTTCTAAATAGTGGCTAGTTGGGTGGAAGAACACAGTTAACACTATACATAGCCAAAGGATCTCCTAACTTTTCTCTACTGGCTGCTACTGTAAATATCATAGAATACTCTCTTGCTCTCTTAAATCATTTTGCCTTACCCCTCCAACTGATCACAAAAAAGAGTAAGTGGAAGCTGTGAACACTAGGATACCCAAAGGAAACTGCACCACTGAATCTCACAGGTATTATACCACAGAAGTTCACACCATAAACCCAGGGAACCAGAACAGGTCAATTTATGAAGCAGAGGCTAACAAGAAGAGTTGCACGAACAATGGGAAGACAAAGAAACAATCCCCAAATGAAGGGAAAGGAGGAAGCCTCAGAAAGAATGCTAAATGAAATAGAGGCTACTCAACTATCAGATATTGAGTTCAAAGCAATGATCATCAGGAAGCTCAACGAGCTCACAATGAGCTACCAGAAACTACAGGGAAGCTACAATGAACTCACTGCAAACTATATCAACATGAAAAAGGAAATAGAAACTATCAACAAGGGCCAAGAGGAAATGAAGAATACAATTTCTGAACTGAAGAACACAGTAGAAGGAATCAAAAGCAGGATCGATGAAGCAGAAGATCGGATCAGCGAATTGGAGGACAAAGTAGAAAAAAAAACACAGAAAGAGCAAGAAAAGGAAAAGAGGCTCAGAAAGAATGAAGAGGGGTTAAGAGAAATGCAAGACAATATGAAACATAATAATATCTGTATAATAGGGATACTAGAAGGGGAAGAAGAGCAAGGGATAGAAAACCTATTTGTAAAAGTAATGATGGAAAACTTCCCTAATTTGATGAGAGAAAAAGTCACACAAATCCAGGAATCACAGAGAGTCCCAATCAAGATGAACCCAAAGAGGCCCACCTCAAGACACATCATAATTAAAATGGCAAAATTTCAAGACAAAGAGAGAATCTTAAAGGCAGCAAGGGAGGAACAGGAAGTAACATACAAGGGAGCCCCAATAAGGCTAGCAGCTGACTTCGCAATGGAAATGCTCCAAGCCAGATGAGAATGGCAAGAAATATTTTAAGTAATGAGAACCAGAGGTCTGCAACCAAGGCTACTTTACCCAGCAAGGCTCTCATTCAAGATAGAAGGCCAAATAAGAAGCTTCCCAGACAAAAGAAGTCTAAAAGAATACACTTCCACCAAACCAGCTCTGCAAGAGATGCTAAAGGGCCTGCTTTAAGGAAAGGAAGGAAAAGAGAGAGTGAGAGGAACACAGGTACATAAATGGCAATGAATAAGTACCTATCAATAATAACCTTAAACATAAGTGGATTAAATGCTCCAATCGAAAGACAGAATAGCTGAATGGATAAGAAAGCATGACCCACACATATGCTGCCTACAAGAGACCCACCTCAGGATAAAAGACCTACACAGGCTGAAATTGAAGGGCTAGAAACAAATTTTCCAAGCAAATGGACAGGGAAAAAAAGCCGGGGTAGCAATACTCATATCAGACAAAATAGACTTCCAAAAAAAGGCCATAAAGAGAGACCCAGAAGGTCACTTCATAATACTCAAGGGAAGATTCCACAAAGAAGACATAAACATTGTAAATATATATGCACCCAAATACATAAAGAAAATCTTAGAGGACTTCAAGAAAGATATTGACAGGAACGCAATTATAGTGGGGGATTTTAACATCCCACTGTCAAAAATGGACAGATCTTCCAAAAAAAATATCAACAAAGATATTGTGGCATTGAACAATGCCCTAGATGAAATGGACTTAACTGATATATATAGAGCCCTCCATCTCAAAGAGGCTAAATACACATTCTTTTCAAATGCACATGGAACATTTTCAAAGATAGACCACATGATAGGACACAAAACAAGCCTCAACAAATTCGAGAAAATTGAAATCATACCAAGCATTTTCTCGGATCACAAGGGACTGAAACTAGAAACCAACCCCAAGAAAAAAAAACCCAAAACACTCAAAATCATGGACATTAAATAGCATGCTATTAAACAATGAATGGGTCAAGATTGAAATTAAGGAACAAATCAAAAAGTTTCTGGGAACAAAAGAAAATGAACTCATAATAACCTAAAACTTAAGGGACACAGTGAAAACAGTCCTGAGAGGGAAGTTCATAGAGGTACAGGCCTACCTAAAAAAGATAGAAACATTTCAAACAAACAACCTAACCCCACGTCTATAAGAACTTGAGGAGCAACAACAAAGACAGCCCAGAGCAAGTAAAAGGAAGGAAATAACCGAGATCAGAGCAGAATTAAATGACATAGAGACTAAAAGCACAATTCTAAAGATCAATGAATCCAGGAGATGGTTCTTTGAAAAGATAAACAAAATCGACAAGCTTTTAAGCAGACTCATCAAGAAAAAAGGAGAGAAGACCCAAATAAACAGAATCAGAAATTAAAGAGGAGAGATTACAAGTGATACCACAGAATTACAAAGGATTGTAAGAAATTACTACAAAGAACTGTATGCCAAGAAATCTGAAAACCTAGGTGAAATGGACAAATTTCTAGAAAAATATAATCTTCTAAAACTCAATGAAGAAGAAGCAGAAGGCCTAAACAAACCAATAGCAGCAAATGAAATTGAAGCAATAATCAAAAAACTCCCAACACACAAAAGCCCTGGACCAGATGGTTTCACAGGAGAATTCTACAAAGCATTTAAGGGAGAGCTGACCCCTATCTTCCACAGACTGTTCCAAAAAATCCAAAATGGTGGAAGACTCCCAGACACTTTTTATGAAGCTAACATCATCCTAATCCCAAAATCAGATAAAGACACAACAAAGAAAGAAAATTTCAGTCCAATATCGCTGATGAACATAGATGCCAAAATCCTCAATAAAATATTGGCAAACCGCATCCAACAATACATTAAAAAGACTATCCACCATGACCATGTGGGATTTATCCCAGGGATGCAAGGATGGTTCAATATTTGCAAATCAGTAAATGTAATGCATCACATAAACAAAAGCAAAGACAAAAATCACATGATCATATCAATAGATGGAGAAAAAGCAGTTGATAAGGTACAACACCCATTTATGATAAAAACACTCAGAAAAGTGGGAATAGAGGGAGCATTCCTCAGCATAATAAAGGCTGTATATGAGAGACCTACAGCCAACATCATATTCAATGGGCAAAAACTAAAATCTTTTTCACTAAGATTGGGAACAAGACAAGGCTGTCCACTTTCACCACTTTTATTCAATATAGTACAGCGATTGGACAAGAAAAGGAAATAAAAGGCATCCAAATCGGAAAGGAGGAAACAAAAGTGTCATTGTTTGCGGATGACATGATAGTGTACATAGAAAATCCTATAGACTCCACAAAAAAACTGCGTGACTTAATAAATGAATTTGGCAAAATAGCAGGATACAAAGTCAATATCAGAAATCAAATGCATTTTTGTATACCAACAATGAAACAGCAGAAGCAGAAATCAAGAAAAAAATCCCATTTGATATAGCAAAAAGAAAAATAAAATACCTAGGGATAAACCTAACCAAAGAGGTAAAAGACCTGTATTCCGAAAACTACACAACACTGAAGAAAGAAATCAAGGAAGACACAAACAAATGGAAACGTACACTGTGTTCATGGATTGGAAGAATTAATATCCTCAGAATGTCCATACTACCCAAAGCAATGTACAGATTCAATGCAATACCTATTGAAGTACCAATGGCATATTTCACGGACATAGAACAGACACTTCAGAAATTTATATGGAACCATAAACTACCTTGAATAGCTGCTGCAATTTTGAGAAAAAAGAGGAAAGTAGGAGGGATCACAATACCTCAAACCAAACTCTATTACAAGGCCACTATAATCAAAACAGCCTGGTACTGGCGTAAAAACAGGCACATGGACCAATGGAACAGAACAGAAAGCCCAGAAATAAACCCAAGTCTCTACGGTCAATTAATATTTGACAAAGGGGGCAGCAACCTAAAATGGAGTAACAATAGCCTCTTCAACAAATGGTGTTGGGAGAACTGGACAGCTACGTGCAAAAAAATGAAACTCGAGCACCAACTTACACCATACACAAAAATAAATTCAAGGTGGATAAAAGATTTAAATATAAGCTGGGACACTATTAAAGTCCTAGAGGAGAACATAGGCAGGAAAATCTCAGATATTTCACGCAGCAACATTTTCACTGATATGTCCCCTAGAGCAAGGGACGTAAAGGAAAGAATAAACAAATGGGATCTCATCAAAATAAAAAGTTTCTGCATGGCTGAAGAAAAGAGTATTAAAATAAAAAGAGAACCAACTGTATGGGAAAACATATTTGCCAATGATACCTCAAACAAGGGTTTAATCTTCAAAATATATAAAGAACTTGTTACAGGGTGCAGCCAAGAGGGGGGACCCCAAATGAACATTTGAAATGGGGCCCAGAACTCAAGGTGTCCAGGAGATTCTAAGATGTTTTTTTTACCCCTTCCCCCCCACAGGTGTGAGTTGGGGGAAGGGGCACACAGAGCAAGAACATGCAGGGTAGCTTTGCAGCTAATCCATGGCATCGTCATTTAACATACCTATAGCCTTGGGCCGGTTGCTTGAATATCCTAAATAGCTATGGCTATGCTCTGGGCCAGGGGGATGGAAAGGGATACCTCCCCGAGATGTGACTGGGGGGCAGGTCCCCTGAGTTACAGCGCTTGCGTGGGAGCTCGTAGGAGATTGGTTCCAGGACATGAGGTGACACTTGCCCAGACCCATGATGGTGACCAGAAAAGCTGGAAAGGACAGCAGATTGAGGGCAAGTGAGGCCAAGTGTGGGAGGAGTCGGAAATAGGGCTGCAGAGGAAGATTGGCGCGGGGATTTAAACCCAGACACGGCAGCCATAGAGGAGAGAACCACGCGGATTTGGCTGAGTGGGGACTCCTGTGGTCCTGGGGGAGAGAGGACCACGTGGCTGGAGTGGTGGAGAAAGGACCACATGGCTGGAGCAGTGGAGAGAGGACCACGCACCTTTGCCAGAGTGGGGACCCCCACAGCAGTAGTAGGGGGAACCATCACCTGGCTTTAGCAGAGATTCTGGTGACACAGCTGATGGTGCCGAGAACCAAGAGAGGCCTACCAGCCGAGAATGGATTACTGGGAAGAACCAGACACTGCCTGAGACTGGACTTCTATTTCCTTTCCTGAGATACGGTACCCCAGACTGGGCAAGGGGGAAGGAAGGACCGTGTGCGTTTGTGGGTGTTTTAAGGGACTTTAAGATTTTGATAAAGACATTAGGTTTGATACAGACCTTAAGTTTGTATAGCACTAAGTAAACGTTTTCCTTTCCTTTTCACGAATTTCTGGCATTGAGAGACATCTTTCCTTTTAGGCGGCGGACAAGATGGACCTGAGTCTCTTTCCATAAGAGTATTATCATTCCAGGCCCCCTTGTTTTGTTCTGTAACAAACTTACACAACTCCACTCTAAGAAGACAAGCAACCCAATTAAAAAAATGGGCAAGGGACTTCAACAGACACTTCTCCAAGGAGGACATACGGAGGATCCAGAGACACATGAAAAAATGCTCAATATCGCTAGCTATCAGAGAGATGCAAATTAAAACCACAATGAGATACCACTTTATACCAGTCAGAATGGCCATCATAAACAAAGCAACAAACAACAAGTGTTGGAGAGGTTGTGGAGAAAAGGGGACCCTAGTGCACTGTTGGTGGGACTGCAGACTGGTACAACCACTATGGAAAACAGTATGGAATTTTCTCAGAAAACTAAAAATGGATCTGCCTTTTGACCCAGCAATTCCACTGCTAGGATTATATCCTAAGAACCCTGAAACACCAATCCTAAAGAACCTATGCACCCCAATGTTCATAGCAGCACAATTTACAATAGCCAAATGTTGGAAGCAGCCTAGGTGCCCATGAGTAAATGAATGGATCAAAAAACTATGGTACATTTACACAATGGAATCTGTGCAACAGAAAGAAAGAAGGAGCTCCTACACTTTGCAACAGCATGGATGGAACTGGAAAGCATTATGCTGAGTGAAATAAGCCAGGAAGTGAAAGACAAATACCTTGTGAGCTCACCTTTAACAGGAACCTAAACAACAAGACAAGCAAACAAGCAAAATATAACCAAAGACACTGAAATAGAGAACCAACTGACAATCACCAGAGTGGAGAGGGAAGGGAATTTCAGGGGTAAAGGGGAAGGGTTTACAGGAGCATGGGCATGAGGCGGTGCTGGGATGGGAGTAAAAAACAGAAAACTGTACTTGAACAACAATTAAAATTAAAAAATGTAAATAAAATAAAGTAAAAATAAATTTAAAAAAAGAAAGAAAATTCAAATGATAAACAATGACTTGCCAAGAACATTATAACGAAATGAAAATAAAATTGGAATTTCCTGTACTTTCATTCAGTCTGTAAAACTCCTTCTTTCATTGGATCTGTAAGGAGACTTCTTTGGCTTGAAAAGATTAATGGGGAAGGAGACAGAAGGGAGCAAGCTACTACAGTCCAATTCCCTCCCTCCCTCCCTCCCTCCCTCTCTCTCTCTCTCTCTCTCTCTCTCTCTTTCGCTCTCCCTCCCTCCCTCCCTCCCTAAATCTCTCTAAATCTCTCTCTTGCTTTGCATTTATGTTTCTTGTACAATTGATTTTTGTTCCCCCCTCCTCTTCCTCTGTGTGACACTGTGTGTGTGTGTGTGTGTGTGTGTGTGTTAAGGGCAGGGGTGTGTGTGTGTGTGTGTGTGTATGGGGGAGGGTGTTGTTTTTTCTCCTTTTTTGTTTGCTTCCTGTTCTTTCACTGCTGTCAGTATTTGGCCTGCCTCCTTTCAATCTCTTCCTTTTTATTTTTAGCTCTTGTTTTTAAACCTGCCCCTCCTAGTAGAAAAAAGAATGTCATCAATACTTCCATTATCTTTTAAAGTTTAAATTCTTAACTATTTCTGGCTCTGTCCTAACCATTTTAAAAAAGGAAATGATACAGTCAGTGCCTGACTTCTAAAGTATACACTCTACTGTGAAACCCAGCTGTGATTTTATCATTCCTGACTTTTTTTGTTTGTTTCTCAGTCCCATTAAAAACCTGGTTATAGCAATGAATTGCCTCCCTCAAAAAGGCCTAAGTCATAAACATACTCAATTCACATATTATTTCAGCAGATTCAAGAACTACCTGAACCCCTAAGGAGTTTATGATCTCAGATAAAGAATCCTGCTGGTTGTCTCAATACATTGCACAAATGTCACACAATTTTTGAGAAAGGAGGAATATCTTGAAACATCAATTTTAATTCATTCAGTAAGAAAATCAATAGGCTATTTTAGAGTCATTTTTGTGTGGTGGGAAAGGTAAAAGAGAAAGAAATGTTATCGAGTTACAAGTAGATTGTAACATTACCCAAAAGGAACAAACATTTATTGAGCACTGTCTACTATTCATGTATCTGCATATACAATTCCTGCATGATATAGCTGTTGTAAAAATTATATATGTATATGTGTATTTATATGTGTATATATATATATTATATATTTGTGTAGGTAAACAAACATGCATATTTATTAAGTACATATAATATAAAAAGTATATATATATAATTTTCATAATAGCTATATATATTATGTAGATATGGAAATTAAGGCTCAGAGAAATCAAATAGCTTACTCGAATCACCTGCTGGTGAATGATAGATTAGGATTCAAGTCAACATCTAACTGTACTGCCTCCTTAAAGGATGATTTCTTATCCTTTCCACTCAACACAAAGTTTAGCACAAAGGAGGCACTCATGGGAAGTTGGATTGTTGATTGAATTAAACCAAACAGGGTCAAGCACAGAATCCTGCAGTAGACTGCTGGAGGCTAAAAACCACCCCTCTTTTAATTTCATTTCTTTAGAGAAAGGAAAGGGGGCCATTCTAACCAGTTCTGAAGAACAGAGGGGGCTCTACAAAATTGCAGAAAAATAATTTTACTTTATTCATCAAAGAACTATGTCAGGTCTAGCATACTTTGAGGATAGCAGGTGTGAATATGCCAGTTTTTCATTAGGAAGGAATGTACTGCAAAGTTAATGCAGTATTAACTTGAGAAGACCATTTTTGATTTAGTGAGTCCTCTGAACATTCAAGAAAGCATTTTGACTAAGGCTCCTGAACTAAAAAGAACAACTTGAAACATGCCTATGAGGAAAATACAGCAATTTTAACATAAGGAGGTTCTCAAATGAAGTCTGCTTTTAAAGGAATTTTCAGAATATATATGCTCATACTCTGAGACTAGCTAATGAAGGAAGCTATAATGTGAAGAGAGTTGGTGAAGAAAATGAAAGCAATGTTAGAATTGTGGGCACCTTTCAGGTACAGAGCCTGGTTCTACTTCAAAAGTATATCTTTAGGGAAGCTAAGAAATACTTATCTAAGTTGAACGGGAACTGTATTGGGAGTAATTATAATCTTAGCAGGCAGTCAAGGCAGAATTAGTGACTGCATTACCCTCATGGATAGGCTCATGATTTAAAAATAAGCCCAGGTCAGGGCAAGATCATGATGCATAGTTTTCAATTTCTTCAATCCCTTCCTAAAAACACACTAAATAACTAGGATAGCAATAGAACAATTCTACTCACAACATCATCCAGAAAACCAACGGACACAACGTCCCCATGACCCCCATAACACCACTGGGTTTTGCCCTACCCAGACCACAGACAACGCAGGACCATATAGGACATACTGAGGTTTAGCAGCTATGCAGAGGTAGAAGAAGGGAGAGAGAGTTTTGATGGTTCAATAAGCACAGCAATACAGCAGTTACCAACAAATACTCATTTAGGAAGAAAAGGTCCCTCCTTGAATGGAATTCTCGGCAAGTGAATATTGTGAGAACAGTAGTGCAAAAACAAAGGCTGCAGACTCCAACTCTGGATGCATGGAGCATAAAGAGCACAGCTACACACCAAGGGACTGTGGAGAGATCAAAGGCACCGCAGTGGCTTAAGTCCTCAAAGAACTGAAGTAGCTGATAAAACTCCTTTTCTAAGGAAAATGCTACTGTGGAGCATATTAAAATTGAGCAGGACAGGAACTCTGAGGACCAAGGGGAGAAAAGGATCAAGCACTGTGGGGAAGAGGTCGGACTCCAGAGAACACAGATTGCAGAAGGCAGGTGTGACCACACAGGCAGGCTGTCTACATTTATATGTATCTATGTATCTATGTCTGTCTGTGTATCTATGTATCTATCTACCTATCTATCTATTTATTCTGTAAAAGCAGTAGAGAAAGCTCGCAAGCAGTGAAACCTGGAAAGCTACCATACTGCATCACAATCCCCTGCAACAGAACTACTTTCTGAAAGCACAGAACATTCAATTTTTTTTCTACATTAACAGCAGAAAAGGATATTGTTGAACACCAAATGTACTATTATAAACAAACTAAATAATGCAACAATGAATAATTAATGCATTATAATAAATGAATTGCAATGAATAATTTATTATTCAATGCAATGAATAATAAAAAAGTGGATAAAAACTAAATAACATAATAAATTATCTAAAAGAAATTCAGAAAACAATAGAAACTATAAGGGAACAGAATATATTAGAACTAGGAAACTCAGAAATGAGATGACTGAACTCATTTGGGGACTGAGATAATTCAGACTGGTCTTAAGTCACTGTGAGGGCTGGTCTTTTCCAATTTACCCTTACTTATAAAGTGTGTCTCTTTCTGGTCCCAATTGAAATTTATGGATTTCTCTTCTCTGCATGTCCCTGAACTCCAATTTCCCCCCAACCCCATGAATCTATCAAAAATTTTAAATTCTAATCTTTTCAGCTGCTTTTCTCTAATAGGCAAATGCCTCAAATCTGAAAGCAATGCTGTTCAGCCCCTGGGATTCCCTTGTCTTCTGGATAATGTCCTCATAAATCCTTACTGCCTGGGTGAGAATTCTTTAAAGAATTTTTTTTATCCTCACCCGAAGACATTTTTTCATTGCTTTTAAAAAGAGAGGAAAGGAGAGAGAGAAGCATCAATTGGTTGTCTGTTGTATGTGCTGGACTCCAGGACCAGGGATCATAGGTACCTGGACTGGGGATTGAACCCACAACCCAGGTATGTGCCCTAACTAGGAATCAAACCCACAACCTTTCAGTTGTGGGTCAATGCTCCTACCAACTGAGCCACACCAGACAGAGAGAGAATTCTCAATACCTATCACATTGTTCTGAAATAACCTAGGCCACCTTATTGGAAACAGAACTTGAGAAATACAGTTTACAAAGGAAGTAAAATGAATAAATAAGTAGGATTTGAGAGAAAAATGAGAGACATAGGAGAAGGAAAAGAAGATCCAACGTACATGTAATTTATGTTGGGACAATAAAATGAAACCAATAGAACAAAGCACATATAAAATTTATAATGCAAGAAGATTTTCTTAAAATAAATTGATCATCTATATTGAAAGAGCACACCACTGACCTTGAAAAATGAACCCAAAATTGTCAACAGCAAGACTTAGTCTAGTAAAACTGGACAATAAAGAAAAAAAACTCTTTAGACATCCAGGCATAAAGACCACATTACTTAGAAAAATAAAATCATATTTTCATCAGATTAATCCACAGCATAAAACAACAGCAACATAGTTAAGATACCTAAGGACTGGAAATGTGGAACAATGATTTTTATACACACTGAAACTTGTTTCTAAGTATAAAACCTATAGAGAAATCAAGCAGCTACGAATGTGCAGTAACTCATGGTATAGTGTTCCCTGAGAAGTCTACCAAGGAAACAAGCTTCAGACGACCAAAAAATAGGAGACGCTTTAGTTCAGTTCCAGGCATGTAACAGCATGCTAATAAATGTCATTGAACAAATAGATACATGTATGGATACATGAGTTAAAGAATTAATTTTTGAATTTCAGTATATACCTGGGAGGGAAAAGGAAAGGGCCATCTATATTACTAGTTACCACAGAGCCAGGGGTGTGAAGTCAAAGAATGTTGGTCCTGGTCAAGTTTATTAGATAAAGATGGACAAACTGTGTCTTTGAGTGATTTGCCTGAGATACACAGATGGTCAATGGATGAGCCTGGAAATCGATCCAGAGTTTTCTGCTGCTTAGTGAATTTCTCTTTAAAAACTCATTCACTGATAAAGTGTGACCTTTAAATAGCATTATTAATCTTTTCTCCTAAATAAATTAATCCTGTTTTCTGTATCCCATTATAAAATGTTTCTTGTAGACTGGGCCATAACTTTTTTTTCATTAACTTTGTAAAATTTACAGTAGCAGTTTATGTTTATTATAGAAACATTAGGGAAAAAACTCTTTGTTCATAATCCCATCACCCAGACAAAACTATTATGTTTATAAACATAAATAAACATAAATAAACATAAAAAGGGCTTTTGACTAGCCCTTTTTAGACTTTTTCATTCTTTGAACAAATGTACACTAGTGTTTAAAACAAAACTAGAATCATGTCATATTATTTTGTAGTCTTTTTCACTAAATATATCATGGTCATCTTTTATTATCAATCAGTGTAGAACTAAATCACACAAAAAATGTTTAAATGGATCTTGTTTCAATGGAAATATAAATTTTAATTTTTACCTTTTATTTTCCTTAGCATTTTAAAATTTCAATTCATTCAGTGTCACTTATATGTAGTGTAACTTTTGTCTGCCCTTAGTTTATGTTCTCTGTTTATATTTGATAGCTATAAATCTTCATCATGCCTAGTAGAAGAGTTACTCAGCTCCTTAGAACCTCCCAAAATCTCGAGGCAGTGCATCAGATGGGGTTCTTCCTTGGAGGGGGAAAGTGAGAGAAGATGAGAGGGGGAAAGAACTGTGTCCTGAGGGCACAGTAGCTATGTGTAAGTAAACTAGTAACCTGGAAGTAGTATATTAGGCCTTGTAGATCAAGCCTCTCATGGAGACGCCGTAATCCAATGTGGTTCTGGGGAAGAGGCCTCCTATCCATAGCCCGGAGCTAGAGAAGTCTCAGAAAGCTACAGAGAGCAGCACAGGCCTGACATCTCGGAGGCTAAGTGAGAGGAACACCATTCAGACCCGCTTCCTGTATTGGCTCCACCTCGTTATATGTTTCCTATGAAATGTATTAAAAGGCAGCCATTCCCCACCACAAATATTTGCATATAACCAAATGAAGATTTGGCTGTGGTTGGCCAACTTGACTTGATGTTACCTTTACAGACAGTTAATTAACATGAACCAATTTCCATTTTTTTTCAATATTTTCTTTTATGTATTGTGAGCCCAATGTTTTTCTTTTTCAAGGATCAGGCCATTTTGAAAGATTCTTTAAATACTTGTGGTCTTAGGCACACAATGCCCAATGCAATGGATAGGGAGGTTCTACAACCAACTCATGGGTCCACTGCACTACTATGTAGTGCCTCCTGTCTCCATATCTCATAGGTGTTATTATGGGCAGGGCCCCCTAACTCTGGTGGACTGTGGCAATACCATATATGATGCAAAAACAACATTACAGCTAGAAAATCTTTTGCTGACAGATCAGATTTTTAGGTTTCTTCATTTCAAATATGTACCCAATCCTGAGTAAACCTCATCAGGAAGAAACAAAAACATTTGTTTTTGTGATAGATAGCAACCAGAGTTATTTAGTTTGAATATTAATGCATATCATAGATCTAGTTATGGGATTAGTGTTAGATAGTTTATAGAATTAACTCAAAATTTTACCAATAGCAATAAGTTTGGGTGGTAGATTGCTTGGATTCTATTCCCAGGTCTGCCATTAGACACTGAGTCATTTAAAAAAAATTAGTTTACCTCCCTCTAAGCCTTAGTTTTCTTACCCAAAGTATGAGAATAATGATACTATCTACCTCATAGAATTGTTATAAGGACATCATGAGATAATGCATAAAAATCACTTTAATATAGAGCTTGGCATGTGTTAATCCCTTTGTAAATGTTAGCTATGTTACTGTATGTATTGCATCTATTCAAAAGGAGGCTGAGACTCAAACGGGCAGCAATGGAAGGATTAGATCACCATTAGTAAAGATGTATCCTTAGAAACCAAGGCTATGTCCATATACACCCTCGTGTTTCTAATTGCTATATATGGATGTGAAAGTTGGACAGTGAAGAAGGCTGATAGAAAGAAAATTTGTCTCGGAGGAAAGCTCAATGGATACCCTGTACCACCAGAAAGAAGAACAATGGGTCCGAGAGCAAATTAAACCTGAAACATCACTGGAAGCAAAAATGACAAAACTGAAGCTGTCCTACTTCAGACACATCATGAGAGTGCAGGGTTCTTTGGAAAAGACAATAATGCTGGGAAAAATAGAAGGCAGCAGGAAGAGAGAAAGACCAATACGAGGTGCACTGACTCCGTAAAACAAGGTGTAGGTGCGAGTCTATAGGAGCTGAGCAGGGCTGTTAATAGGAGGTTGTGGACCTCATTCATAGTGTTGCCAGGAGGTGGATTTGACTCAATGGCCCATAACACACACATCACACTTAGGGGCCACAAAAGTGGTGAGTACCATCACAAAACATCTGAACAATTTTTAATATAGACACAGCAAAAGGAGTGATTTTGTATAGGAAGTCACGTACACACAAAATATGGTTTGAATCACTTGTGATAATAGGCACAGTCTTTGCTCCAAACCAGGGGTTGGTAAACCCCAGCCCACCATCTGTTTTTTTATGGCCCACAGGTTAAGAATGGTTCTTGCATTTTTAAATAGTTGGGGGAGAAATAAAAAGAAATTTAGATATAATCAGTCTTAGCATGATAAGAATAGGGTATTATTAATAGAGAAATAAAGTGAATGTTAAAAGTAGAGATTTCCTTACTGAGGATAGGGTATTTCTACAGGAAATTAGAATCTATAATGTGGTGGTTAAGGGCCGTGGGGCCAAATTGCCCAGCAAGCCTCAGTTTTCTTATATGTAAAATGAGACCATCAAGAGCACCCGTCATGGAGGGATATTGTGATCAAATTACATAACATAGCAAATGGCTTCACACACTTTTTGGCAGTTAGGTCTCAACAAATATTAGGGGCGGTTGCTGCTACTGTTGTTGGCCTTGTTATTACTACCATTCTCTCAGCTGAAGGATGTAAAGTTTTCTCCCACCATGACTTCCTGTGGTTATTTGTATAGTTGGTTTCACCAGGGTCTAATATTTACCACCCTACTTTTCCAGGTATTAAAGACCCCCTTTTTTATGTTTTGTTTTTTTTAAGGAAGTTTCAACAAGAGCCCAGTACTTGTTGGAATGCTGGTTGGTACCTTCTTGGTAGATTTTGGGCTGTCTTCCTTGGCTCTTGTCTGGTATATTGTTGTCATTGTTGCTGTCATTGATATCCTTGGCTCTTGCCCAAAGTTCGGTCTTATTCTATTTCACGCCCAGACTTCCTTAATGCTTGTCTGAGTCTCACTTACCAGGGCCTATTTTATTGGGATCATGAAAGAAGCTGGGTCATGAAATGAAATAAACAAGGGCTTGGGATTATGCAAGCTTGGGTTCAAATCTTAGTACCACTGCTTGCTGTTTTTATAACTTGATCTGTCACAAGACCTCTCACTCTCTCAGTATTGATTGTATTAAAAAAATGATTGAGTTATATCATTTTGACTTCCAGTACCATTTCAATTTCCTCCAATGTTCAAATAACAGGATTGGCAATGTGGTGGCCCATTAAAGAGGGGAGGAGCAGGTGACTCCAGGGGAGGAAATGCAGGTACACATACATATACACACGAAGTGTTGGCAAAGGATGAAAGGTCTTTGTCCTTGAAAGTTTCTAAACACTACCTCCTGTTACCCACCCAGGGAGGATAAACCAGCTTTTCTAAGTTCTGGGCTCTGTCTCAAAGGTGGTATAATTCTGCTTCAGAGAAGGAGGAGATCCTTTGTGCCTATGGGCCTATTGGAGGAGGGATGGGGTGTCCCAGGGTTTAGCTGAGGCCCAGGAAGTGTCAGGAGATGTGCACAATAAAAGTAACTTCCATGAGTATTGCTTTATGCCCCCTGTGGTGGCCGGACGAAGAGGCCTGCCCAGCCCTGTGTTCTGGAGTTACTTACGGCAGTAGAGGGATGTCTTCATCAGGCAGGAGCCAAATGAGAAGGACCCAGAGGTTTTATGTTTCCTTTGTAGGTTCTTTGATTCCACTAGTCCCTGTGACCTGTCACACTCTAGCACGCTCACCAGCAAACACCCTGGAGACTCATGCTGACCAGGGACCACTGATGGCTAGGGTAGTCATTCAACAAAGATTTACTGAGTTCTTAATATATGCCAAGTTCTTGGTCTGGCGTTAGACCTTTAAAAATGGGGAGGACAAAATCTAAAGAGGTTCATAATTCTCTTCTTTCTTTACCCTGACTTACCTTTTTTCATAGAACTCAACTGTGTATTATACTCATCCGTCTCTTTATTGTGTGTTTCACTCCATTAGAGGACAAGACCCAAGAGAGTGGAAATTTTGTCTTGTTTGTTACTGTCTTCCCAGTGTCTGGCACATATTATTATGTGTTTCACAAATATTTGCTGAATAAATAAAAGAATCCCATTGTTTTAGTCGATGAAAGCCAAGTAGCCTTGTATATTACTTTATCTTCTCTTTCTAAAGTACTCTTATGTTTTCATACCTAAAATAAATAAGACCTTTTCTGCCTCTTTTCCCAAAAGTGCTTATAATGCTGCATCATTTATAGTCTACAGAGCTGTGTAATGAACATTTGATCTGAAAAAGGAACACTGTGCACCTTGTACAAGAGTCTCTAGTCCTCTAGAGCCTTGTAGAGCCAATTCTTTTATGAAAGTCCTCTTAGGAAAGATCTATGCAGTTTTATAATCTTCTACTTCAATTTGTATTTATAATTTGAAGTAAAAATGTATAAATAGTTTCTACATGGGAAAAAAAACCCTTATGGTAGCTATTATATATACGATAGAAACAAGGAAGCAATAACTTCAGAAGCTCCCACCCACCTTCTCCCCACCACCGCTGTTGCCATACAGATCTTTATCCCTCCCACACCCCCCCTCCCATCACCCAAGGGAGGGAAATAAGGGTGAGGAAAGGAGAAGGGCAAGGCACAACAGGCTGAGAAAAGATTACAGGAGGATTCTCTCAACTGTCATCTTTATCAATGAAATTTAATAAGATGCATAACTTTTTATTTCCACAGCAGTTATTTGCTAATTTTCTAATAAAGGTTTCATTGATGTGCAAAACAAAATTATTTAGAGAACCCCCGTGACCATGTCTTCGACTTTTCTTTCATCAGATATCAATAACAGGCTTATTGAACTTAGCTAGCATGATCTTCTTTTAATAAAACCTGTGTCAGTAAGTTTCAGCCCTTTCATCACTTGGTGTTTACATACTGAGTTTCTTTATAGTGTTCTTGAACCTTAAATTGAAAACCAACATTAGCTTTTTAGCATGCTGGGTTTTTTTTCTTTTCCTTTCTTATAAAGATCAGTCACTTTCTGTGTTTTGCTTTTGGGTAGTCCTTTTGACTCTTGGGATTTATAATACTTTACTATCTTACCTAGCACCCCTTTGTTTTCTTTCTTTTTTAAAAAAAATTATTATTGTTTATTGTTGTACTTTTAAAAAGTACAGTTGTCTCCATTTTCCCCCAACCCTCCCCCACCTCCTACCCTCCATCCTACCCCCCTTTGGCTTTGTCCATGTGTCCTGTGTGCATGTTCCTTGATGACCCTTCCCCTTCTTTTCCCGGTTATCCCTCCTCCTGCTCCCCTCTGGTTACTGTCACTTTGTTATTTATTTCCATGTCTCTGGTTATATTTTGCTTGCTTGTTTGTTTTGTTGATTAGGTTATACTTATAGGTGAGATCATATGGTATTTGTCTGCTGCTTGTAGTAGTCCTTTAAAAAAATTTTTTATATAACCCACCTCTTTCAAAAGATCAACACAGCATTCTTGATAAAAGAATGACATTTTTAATACTTAAATGGAATATTTAATGCTCTAACTTTTCTTGGGTTTCTAATGAAGAGTTTTGGTTTTTCTCTTCCAACTTCTTAGATTTCCTTGTATTTAAAAAGTTTTAAAAAACTTTTTGGGGGGAAATTTTATCGTGTATAATATACGTATACCTGCATCTGACCCTAATTTCTTTCTTTTAAGCATTGCCTTACCATTTCATTTCCATATTCCTTAATGTGTGACCAATGGCAAATGTTCACTGAGCCTTCATTATATGTGAACTCTGAGATAAGGACTGTATTTTCCCTATCATTTTTGAATCTCACCATAATCCTGTGAGATAGGTGCCATTTTTAGATTTATTTTTCAGATGAGAACACTGAGACTTGGAGAGTGTCCCATCCAAAGGAATAGTACTTGGAGGAGCTGAACTTTAAATCAATATGTCTGACTCAAAAGTCTATACACTGTACTCTTAACCAGAATACTATGATGCTTCTAGAAGATTCATGCCTGGGATAGTTATCCATTTCCAAGTCCAATATTTCTTCAGTTCTTATCCCATGTTCACTATAGTTATTTACACTTTCATGAAGGCAGCAAAGCCTGGTGGTTCTGGACAAGGCTCTGGAGCCAGATCAAGTGGAGCCGAACCCAGGCCACCACATACTAACATACTTGTTTGGAGGCAGACTGTTTAGCCTTTTGTACCTTGATTCCTAATCTGAATGTGGGGAATAATAGGGCCTACCACATAGGATTGTAACACTTGGATGAATCATCAATATGTCTAAAGTGTTTAGACTAGTTCCTGAGATATGGGAAGTGCCCAGTAAATAGCTAATATTGTTATTTATTTACTTATTACCTCCTTATTTGTTAATTCAGTATACATACTTTCTGAATGCTTTATTCTGTTAGTAAGTGCTAGGCATCCTGCTCGATTCTGAATATAGAGGGATGACTACCACAGAATCTTTCCCTTAAGGTGCTCACAAGGGAGGTATACCCCATACTTAAACAGTCCAGAGATTTGGTGGTCAATCTGAGTTCACTAAATTTGGGGTCAAATGGATAATGAGTGATGGAATGAGAATCTGTAGCCAAGCATGTAGATCTTTCAAACTGGTGCGTTCCCATTGGGGTAGATCATTTCCAAATAACCAGCTAACGCCTCCCAGCGCACTCCCCCTTTTGTGACATGACTTTTCCAATCCTCCCATCAAGAGGTGGTGTTTATTTCCTTTACCTTGAATTTGGACTAGCTCTGGGACTTGCTTTGACTGACAGAGTAAGGTGAAAATTAGGAGCATGACTAAGCAGTTGTAGACTTTAAGAGGCCTTGCAAATTCCTTTTTTGACTTCTTTGGATCTGGCCCCCACGTCAAAAAGTGGGGGCTAGGTTACTGAATGATAAGACAGGGAGCAGAGAGAGAGAAATCCAGGCAGTCTCCCCACATTTCAGTAACCCCAGCCTGGGGTGTCATGTGAGTAAGCCTGGCACTCTGAATCCTGTAGTTTTTGTTGAGTTGCCCCAGTCAGTTCCTGTTAAATGGCCAATTCCTGCCCAAATTGTAGAATCATAAGCAAGTAAATCAAATAAATGGTTGAGTTATCTGGGCATGGTTTGTTTCAGAGTAATAAATCTGTGAAACATAAGAGGCCTTGCAGCTTCTCTTTTCACTGTCTTGGAAGTCAGCCACCATATATAAAAGCTTGGATTAGACAATGGAATAATGAGAGATCATGTGGATAAAGTTAAGTTCCCGCCTTCCAACCATCTCTGCCATGGTCACGGATATGTGCTAGACCTCCTAGCACAGCCTAGCCACCGGCTGAATGCAGCCCTAAGAGGGACCTCCCAGTAAGACAAGCAGAAAAACCACCCAGAAAACCCACAGAGTCATGGTTGTTGATTTAAGCCACTACATTTTTTAGTGTTTATTACTATGCAGTAATAGGTAACTGAAATACCCAGGGCTTCCCACAAAAAGGTGGGGGTGTTGAGATCCTTGGCTTATGGTGCATTTGGGGAGAAATAGTTTTTCCATTAATCAAGGATTTTCTATATGCCTGGAGCTTTGTATATGTTTTGTTTAGCCCTGTAAAGCAGGTAATTTGGCAGGTGAAAAACCGCAGCTTCAGAGAAGTTAGGTAACTTGCCCAAGGCCTCACAGCCAGCAGAGTCAGAGCAGAATGGTAAGGTGTAATGCAAATGCCTCATTTCAGGCTCCCTCCAACTTTCTTCTCTCTGTGGCAGTGGTCCTCCAACTCGTCTCACCAACTTCCAGTCCCACATCTCTCCAGTAGATGCCATCAGTTCTCACTACTGAAGCCCATGTTATCAAATGTCTACAGGATCTTTTACTCACCCTTATAATACCCCGCTGTTGCCGGAGTGTCCAACTGCAGCCCACGGACTGCATGCAGGCAGGATGGCTATGAATGTGGCCCAACACAAAGTTGTAAATTTACTTAAAACCTTTTTTTTGCCCATCAGTTTTCATTAGTGTTTGTGTATTTAATGTATGGCCCAAGACAATTCTTCTTCCAGTGTGGCCAGAGACACCAAAAGGTCGGACACCCCTGGTAGGATAAAGTCCATCGTAGACAAAGACTCTCTTCTTGCTTCTCCATCTCAGCACCTCCTTTATTTATCTTTTGACCATGTGGAGTCACATGCACAGCACAGATCTGAAACCCCATTTTGTGTCATCCCTCTCAGCCTGTGCACAGACTGCTTTCCCAGGAATGTCCTCCTCACCTCCCCCACTTTCCCACATATACATTCATCGTCCAGGACTGAGGTCAAACGTTACCTTGACTATGAAGCCTGATTACTGGTCTCCTCCAGGCCAGCTGGCCACTCTCCACTTGTGCCCCCACTGGAACTGTGCACTTTCTAGCAGAGCATGAGCGACATCTTCTTGTCTGTCAGTTTTCGTCAACCAGACTCTGAGCTTCTCAATTGTGTCCCTTGGATGGCTGCTCAGTGGAAGAAGTGCTCCAGTAAAAGAGAGAAGTGAGGCCCAAAAGGATCAGGTCCAGTCGTCTAGGGCCTTGAATGTCATGGTGGTTTAATTCCAGGATTGGTCACCTGGATATCCCCAGTTCTCCCATCCTTCTGGGAACACCCTTTCCTCTTCTATTGAGATGTTCAGATTCCAACTCCTGTTCCATGTGTGGAAAGCTTGGCCTCACTGTCCTCTTCCTTGGGTCCTCCCCCAAATATCTCTGAAGCTTGAAGGAGTGAGGAGTTGAGTCAGGGGCTCCCACTTCCCTTCATGGCCTCTTGCTTTCATCGCCTGCTTATGCTGGCAGGTTCACTTTCCTGTGGCCACTGCCCACTCTCTACCCTGCTTCTCTTGATGGATTCTGATTTGATTCTTTTGTTCTCCCAAAGTAGCTTGAACACAAAGCTGTGGTGGTTAGGAGACTTTGTTCCCTAATTATTTGGACAGTTTGGAATAGATAATATATTCACATGCTTTGAAAATCAAATAATATAAAAGAGTACATAGTGAACATTCTCACTCCGACTGCTACCCTTGTCTGCCCTATTTCCCCCGTTTCCCCATCTGAAATAGCTATGTTATTAGCTCCTTCGGTATCTCTCTAAGATTTATTTATGCAAACACAACACAATGAAAATATGGAAAATGTTTTTTTTTCTTTTTGTAGAACATTGCTGGCAAAAGCTGAGAAAAATACCCTGCCTGGACATGCTTTCAAATCTGCTGTCACCCACCCTCTATGGGGCCTTTTCCTCTTGCCCAGAAAAAACTCTTTCTTTTCTATTTTCCTACAGGGAACTTGCACAGTGACAATAATTTTTGGAAAAAAATTGGGACACATAGTCTGAGAAGTGAATTTTTGTGAAATATGGGGCCAACCCTCTTTAATTTTGAAGCCCAGGCTCTTTCTCTGGGATAGCAGACTTCTAGTAGTATTTAGGCTGAGAGACAGCACTACAGCTCAGGAAGGAGTTGAGAATGAGGCAAACTTGGATGTTAGCTATCGCTGCCCTGACATGGGGGTGTATTTATCATTAGCCACCTTTCCTCCAGGGCCCCTGCCAGCTGCCAGCTGACTAGACCTCCCTCCCTCCGCCGAGACCCTCTTCTCGTGATTTTTACTGCTTTTCTAAGTCCCAGAATCCCTACTTCCCTTTTGTTTTATTTAGTTTGGTAGGAGGGGTCACATGTGGGGCACTCCTCTGGGAACTACCAGAAATAATGGGGGGCTCTTGAGCATCAGTTAACTTTAGCAACTAGTCATGCTGTAATAATTTGCATATAGATGAGAAGGCATGAGAGTGTCCTCTCATTAAGACTAATGAGATTAGATTCTCATTGGATCTCTCACTAACATCTCACTTTTGGACTTAGTGCATTTTATACACTTACTCCTTGTATAGTTGCATGGCAGAGATAATTAGTGTTCCCCTCATATTCCAGGTGTTCTCCTACATTATGCAGCCTCACTTGCAGTTAGGTCGGGCCATTTGACTTGTTCTGGCCAATGATCTATGAGCACAAGTGGTGTGCGGCTCTCCTGGACTGAGCCAGTTAAAAGCCAGGGTGCCTTTTCTGACCCTCCCTTCCCATCAGTGGAAGCCAGGCCTTCCTGATGGCACAGCTCCAGGCTGCAGGGGGGCCATCTGATCCACACGGAATAGCTGTGGGTGAAAAGTACGTGTATGTGGTGATAAGCCACTGAGATTTGGGGATATTTTTTTAATTAATATTTAATTGCATATCTGTGCTACTTGTGTCAATAGTTTTGGAAATTAAAATCTAAAATCTTTAAAACAATATATATGTGTATGTGTGTATCTTGTTTAGGATATGCAAATGTGTCTCCACATTCTGCATGAATTACAATGTGAAAATCTCTATATTTGTTTATATGTTTGGAGGTCGTATGAATGTATAAGTGAATTTTATTAAAATATTCTTGTATGTTTAGCATTCCTATTCTCAAAGCCATCAAGAACATTCAATATTAAAAATCAGCTTATACTATGTTGCCCTTTCATTTACTCCTAGTTCTGTGAATTAAGTTACAGGTACAACTTCCCGTCTGACCCACCCTAACATCTTTAGGCCTTCCCAGATACAATTTTGGAAAGTTCTGATGTAGGATTTTTTTTCTTAAAACTTTTCAAAGTAAATTTAGTAATCTTCTTTTATTAGGGAAGTGAAATTAATTTAGAAGCTTTCTACTTAACAGCCTGCCCAAAGGTTCCTAATGGCCAACGCAGCTCTCTGTCATCCAGCACGGACAAACCCCGGGCCCCACTCTGGCTGCTGCAATACCTGGTCTTCCCTTAGCAGCTCAGGCGCTCTCCCTCACACAGTCCTTATTTCAACTAGAATTTCAGTCATACTCTCATGGCTGTCACAGAGTTGTTTCATTAGTTTTCTAGGGCTGCCATCACCAAGCCCTGCAAACCGAATGGCTTACAAACCAGAAATATGTTGTCTCATAACCTGAAGGCTCACAGCCCAAGATTAAGGCATCTGCAGGACCATGCTCCCCCTGAAGACACTAGAGGAAGATCTATTTTAAGCCTCTCTTCTGACTTGGGTAGTTCCTTGGCTTGTAGCAGCTTAACACCAATATTTTACATGGCTTTCTCTCTGTGTATCTGTGTTCGGATTTCTCCTTTCTTATTAGGATACCCATCATATTGCAGTAGAGGCCTACCCTACTCCCAGTATCATTTTATCTTAGCTGATTACATCTGCAAGGATTCTGTTTCCAAGTAAGGTCACATTCTGTGGCACTGGGGGTTAGGGCTTCAACACATGAACTTTGCGGGACATAGTTCTATTCACGTCACCAATGTTGGTAGTGTCCCACATGCAGGAGAGGGCAAAAGTAGCTTTCCAGTTGTTTGTATGAAAAAGACATGCAGGTTATGATTATTACAATGGCTTTATTAACTCAAAAAAGCATGTCAGGCACCACTGTAAACCTACTTCTGCTCAGCCCTGTGTAATCGTAACAGTTAACAGCGAAGGCCTTGCCAATGTACTCATTTGTGCTGGAGTCCCCTTTCTGCCCTTCATTTGTTTCTAAACCTCAGCTGGAACCTGAAATGAACCTCAGTGTGTCTCTAAAATGGGAGCTTGAGTCATCACTTTAGAGTGTTGTTGGAATGCTGAAATGACATTCTGTCTCAATTTGGGCCCCCAAGGCCAAAGTTTCATGGCTTCAAAGACCAGAAACAAAATTAGTAACTGCAGAGGACCTCCACATTCTGAAGTGAGGTGCTAACCCACATGTGTAAGACATGCTACAGAATATGAGTCTTTTCAAGGTGGCATATGCAACCACCCATCCACCAGTAAAGCAAGCAAGGCTGATAAGGCCAAAAGGAGAGGAATCTTTCTGAGAGAGAGTTTTCCTCCTGCTCCTCATGTGGGAGGCAAGGGGAGTCCTGCCGTCTCACCTCAAGTCAGCTGATGGGGGGACCCTTCTGAGAGCTCAAGGGAAGTGGGAGTTGATGTTTGACTGTGGAAGGCTATGGCTGAAGTTGCCTGTCTAGTGGTGGCAGGGGTCCAGGTGCACCCATGGACAGCAGAGCAAACATCAGTGCTGGCATCTGCCATACCCAGAGAGCTGCAGTGCCAGGTGATGGCCAGGCCAGCTTAGAGACATTTTTTTAGAGACATCTTCACCTCTTCCCTACCACCTCCCAACCCCAGAGGACCCTAAGGCAGTCTGGTGGAGGCCAGGACATGGAAAGGGGAAGGGACACAAAGAAACATCCTCCAGAGAAATGGAGCAGAAGCCAATCATTTCCTCTTCCTCAGAATGACAGGCTGTCGGTCCCTAAGAAAGCTCAAGCTAGAGGTGTAAACAGCTTTAAATGGAATGAGAGCATTGGGTTGTATGCTAATGGAATGGAAATTTTAATGACTGAAATGGGAGCATTTGGGGGACTGAATGAATCGGAGGACTTTTTATGATGTGAGAGTGACTGAAAATTAGAAGACCGGCCTCATTTTACTTGTGGAGTGATGGGCAGACCTACTCACAGAGCTTGAGTAGGATGGAGAAACAAATAGAGCCGCCCCCTGCATGCACCTCATTGTGTTTATCTTGGCAGAAAGTCAGCACTTAGTAAAAGCTGCTATTAATCTGACGATGATAGTAATTATTTTAGTTGCCATTATGAATGAAACCCCACACCATCTTTCACGATGTCAGTGTACAGTTCCAGGGAAACAAATGAATCAAACAATTATAGGTAGAAAGAGATTTCATTGGATGCTTGCAAAATAATTGGAGAGCTAGAGGAACAGTCTCTAAATGAACTTCCAGCAGTGATTCCCAGGAGATAACTATCAAACAGATTTGCCAGAGAAGCTATTGCCCCTGCCACAGTCCTAAAAGGGGGAAGTCAAGAGTCTGTTGGAAAAACATCTGTCTGAATTCTTACATGACGGCCATAGTGGCAATCAGGATCACAAAGCCACTGTCATCCTTGGACTCACGCACTCATAACACTCGTGAAGCGGGACACTAGACATTGAAATGCTGTTGTAGAAAAACCCAGTGCCTGCCTGACCCCACTTGCCAGCAGCAGCAAACATCAGAGCAGGCAGGCGGCCCTGGTGTCACTCCTGCTTTTCAGGTCCCTTCGGTGTATTTAAGTCACAGTCGGAACATTAGCTGTAAAGGGCCTGGGAAATGTAACTGCAGTTTTTAGCCTGTGCAGTACAAGAAGGTAGCATAGAAGGTGGCTGGAATGGATGCTGAGACCTTGTGCTCTATATGCACTGTGACGATCCCATACATATGAAGACTCACAGTGCCAGTGGTCCCAGCTTCTGTCCAGAAGACCAAACTCTGGAATAAGCTGAGTTTTTTTAAAAAATCAACTTTATTGCTATATAATTTGCATACAATAAGTGCACTTATTTTAAGTGTACAATTTCAATGAGTTTTAGCAAATATAGTCAACACCATAATCAAGATATAAAATCTTGTTATAGCTCCAAAAATGTCCTTGTGTCGCTTTGCAGTCAATCCCCTCCCTTCCCCTGCCCCAGGCCGCTCTGGTCTCCCTCTGTCTCTACAGGCTAGTTTCCCCTGTTCTAGAATTTCATATAAATGAAAGTTACAGTAGGATACAGCTGGTTTTAATATTTGCAAGTAGTTTTTCCTTGCCAAGAAGCCAGTATGGCATAGTGGAATAAAAAGACTTTTGAAGTTAGACAAACTCAGGAATGAGTTTGTCCACCATCCCACCTAACAGCCCTTACCTGTTACAAGTTGGACTTGCTGAACCCAGATTTCTTAACTGTAAAATGGTGTTTAAAACCAACTAACAAACAATGTCCGTGAAGGTTAGAGATAGTGAATGAAAAACACACAGATGGTGCTGCGTGAAAGGGGACTGCCATTCTCCTACGTGATGGTAGCCAATTACTTTCAGTTTATGCTGGTTTTTCAGGCAATTGCATCTAAACTACAGTGCTTCGGTGGAGACTTTTATTGCTGACTTTCACGTGTGGCTGATGTAACAACAATTAGAAGCTGTTCTCAGGGGTGTCAGATTGCTTAGGCTCACATCTGGATTCTACCGCTGGCTGTGTGACCTTATGAAACTTCTTAATTTTTCTATCTCTCAGTTTTCTCTTCTGTTAACAGGATAATAATAACTAGAGTTTTATGGAAATTAAATGAGATAATACATATTACCTTAGTATATAAATACTGAACTGGTTGGCTGTTATTATCATTGTTATTTCATATTGAAATTTCCCTAACATACCTGAGAATGGATCAGGCTTTATATTTTCGCTGCAGCTCCTCCCTCAAGGGGAGTGCCTCATTCTTTTCTGGCCAACTGAATGTTCCTATGTGAGCCTCGAGGAACCTCTCCCCCTGCAAAATGCATTTGTATCCTCTCATTTGGCACTTACCCCTTACTTCACATTATCACTGAACTGTAGAACAAGAGGGAAAAATGCTTCACTTGAAGCCCCCCCGTCCTTTTTTTATAGCTCCTGTGATAGAGGTCGAGTGAGGAAAAATTATTTTTCAAGGTCATATCTTTAGAACATAGACTAGGTTAGAACTTGGTCTCCTAACTCTCAGTCTGCTGTCTATAACATGATTTATAATGTTTACCACATAATATTCAAAGTGCTTAACACACATATTCAGTCATTTACTGGCTTATTGCATGAATTCTTAAAATATACTGTGCTTAGTTGATTTCTAGAGCCAAATCCAAGGACTTTGCTTATCACAGTGAGTAAGCTCTTGTCATACTCTGGAATTTAAAAAAAAATTATATTCAGTCCTGTCAAAATATAGTCAGCAAGTGTATCAGGAGACCATCGAAAAGGAGCCATGCGTCGCACCCAGTGGGAGACAGACATGCCGCACAGCAGGACGTGCCGCAGAGACTTGCTGTGCCAGACGTGAATCCCTGCTGATGTTGTGGTGCCAACTCCTTAGTGACTAGCCATAAATTTATGAAGTCCCACTATATACTTGCAAAGAAAATACTTCTTATCACCAGTTTAGTCTCTGGGTAAATACTTCAAAAAGAAATTTCAATGATATCTTCAGCCCAGTGAGACAAAATGTGTTACACTACTTCCACCCAAGAGAAACAGAACTGGATCAAAAACTGAAGTGCAGGAAAGCAGCAGCGCAGCTTCTTCTCTGGGGCTGAAGAACTGGAAGTGCCGTCTCCAATAGTGCGTCCACATCCGCGTGCCACCTTGGACTTGGGTGAGAAGGAGGTTCAGTATGCACACCCTGGGGAAAGGGAGAAGAGAAAGATAGCATGACAAAGTTAAGAGGGATTCCTTCCTTTATGAAAAGAAAGTTGAAGAGCTCTCCAGTAGTTCTCTCACAGTTTTTAAAATGCTGTGTATCGGGGTCATCCCCAAGCCCAGTGATTTGCTAGAAGTTCTCAGGACTGAGCTTTTTTTTTTTTTTTTTTGCTCATGGCTGAGACTTATTACCATGACAAGATCAGAAAAAGGAAAAGGTGCTTGAGCACAGTTGGAGGAAACCAGCTGACAGCTTCTAAGGGTCCTCTCACAGTGGAGGGGCTTTGTTACTGCAGCAATCAGTTGAGACATCACAGCAAAGTATCGTTTGCTGGGACAGCTCGTCAGCAACTTGGTGCCCGAGGTTCTTATTAAGGTTGTTCAAATAGACACCCTCTGCCTATCACACACCAAAATCCCAGAGTCCCAGAAGGAAAGCAAGTGTTCAGCATAAACCATACTGTTTGCACAAACAGTCAGCCGTAGTGAGCCACTCTGGTCACTTAGGGATAGGTTTACATTGGTGTAGGCAGCTGCTTAGCAGCCAAGCTTCCAGATGCCAGCCAAGGCCCAGTCTTGCAAGGAGACCTTTTAGGGACAGCAGTGTCACGCCTATGAGGCCAGCTCTTTTCTGCACACACTATTTTTTTTCATTCCAGCATGCTTAGAGACATAAGAAAGACAAGTATCATAACCCCATTTGAAATAAGTCATCTGTATCAAGGACAGTTTAAATGGCTTGTCATATCAAGTTAATTGTCTGGGATGACTTACCTGAGGTCATAGGTTCTGGCTGTTAGTTGGGTTCTCAGTTCTTCCCCACACTGCATTTCCTGGGGCTGTCAAACTGCTGCCAGGTCAGCGTCTTTACTCACATCTGATTCCTGGGCTGGGGTGGCTAGAACAGCCAGGTCTAGTTCTCTGTCTCTGCAGACTCACCAGAGTGATATCTTGGGCTTCCCTACAGCATGATGGTCCCAGGTAGTTGGACTTCCTACATGATGGTTGGCTTCCCTCCAAGCAAACATTCTAAGCGACCTGGGCAGAAGTCCTAGAACATCACTGCTATCACACTGTTAGTTAAGCAAGTTTGTAAGGCCAACCCACATTCAAGATGAAGGGAATTAGACCCAAGTGCAAGAATAACAAAGAATTTGTTATTCTTTCACATACTGTAATAAATAATTTATCTGAATATCTTAACATATATCCATTTCTATGACAGCCATCCACTTTGCAGGTTTTATTTATCCCTCCCACTGGACTGCAAATTCCTTTTAAGGGTAGGAACCCAGTCTGTATCAATTTTCAATTTGCTACAATGTTAAGCAGTCCTTTGCTTGTAGCAAGCATTGAATAATTATTTGTTGAGTAAATAGATGCTCTAAGTGCTTGCTACATGCCAACTACTACACTAAGCTCTTTAAATGTATTGCCTGGTTTAATCCTTATAAGAACCTTGTGAGGTAGGCATTATTGTTATTCCCATTTTTAGATGAGGAAACTGAGGCACAGATTGGTGAAGTTATTTGCCTAAAAGTACATAGCTAGTGCCAGGATTTGAACTCAGCTTGACTCTGAAAAATACGCTTAATCACCACTCTCCATGGCTTTCATCATGGACTGGGTTTTGCATGAAGGGGAAATCTCCAGAGAATCTGAATTATGGTCTCAGATGTGTGAAGCCCTTTATTTAGCTGTTTTTCTTGTTTCGTTGAAGTGAGAGGGGAAACATGAAGACAGGACAAAGGATGGTGATGCACCCAAACAGCATTCTAACTGGCAAAGCCATGTGATATGATCTTGGTTATTATGTGGTCTTGAGGCATTTGTAATCCTGAAAAACTGCCTTCAAAAAAATCTGTGAAATGAATGCAAAGAGTAAGAGAAAGAAAATAACTAGAAATATGGAAAGAGATCTCACACTGTGTTACAGGGATGTCCAACCTTTTGTCATCTCTGGGCCAAACTGGAAGAAGAGTTGTCTCTGGCCACACATTAAATACATTATGACACGTAGTCACACACACAAAAAGTCTCATAATGTCTTAAGTGAATTTACGATTTTGTGTTGGGCTGCATTCATAGCCATCCTGGGACGCATGTGGCCCGGGGGCCATAGGTTGAACACCCTTGGCTTTGGGTTATAGTTGATCCTACAAAACTGATCATTTTTATTTTTAAAATCATATGTGTTAAGATGTGGAGTTTAATGGCAAAATGCCTGAGTTGTGATCGAGTTATCACTGGAAAATAGTTTAGATTAACAACTCTTTTCCTTAAAAAAAAAAAAAAAATGAAGGGGACTGACTTAGTCCTCACCAAGGCAGCAAGGGAAAGTAAATGATTTCTGATTCCTCCTAGAAGGGATTGAAGGGGAGTGCAAAGTGTCTGAAAGTAGAGGCACAGGGCAGTGGAGGGAGTCCTAAATGGAGAAGAGAGCAAGCATGCGGAGGGTGGGGGAGTAAGTTGCGGCAGCTGTCCCCAGACTCCGTTTTCCTGTGACGGCGCTGGGGCACGCAGCAGGAATGTCAGGGTAAGTTCTGCAGTCCCCAACAGGAAAGTAAGAGGAGAGTGTTTGCCACGGCTTGGAAATGTATTTCTCTCTGACAGAAAATCTCATCTAGAAGGGGAGGTCTAGTGCTCGTTGGTGGCTCCGTGGACTTCAGGAAACTCAGCTCTTCCTGTCCCTCTTGCTCTTTGCTGTGAAAGAATGCAAGCCAATTGAGTCTTGCACAATTCTTAGGGTCTTCTTGGCAAAGAACAGATGTGAAGTGCTTCTGCAACTTTGCTACCAGGTGAAATGAAAAACAAGTCTCAGAACAAATTCTGCCTCAAAAGCAGACATTTATTAACAAAACATTTAGAAGTAAGCATAAGAATAGTTTCTGTTTTCTATTCTTTCAATTCATTGAAATCTCAATTCTAATCTTCTCTAGTCTCCAATCTCACATGGAGTAAAAAATTCAATTGAGGCAGAGACGACATTTCAGGAGCAGGAACCTGTCATGTAGGACGTCAGTCAGCCTAAAACCAAAGGCCTGACCCGGGATCATTTAGAGATCGAGTCTCTGGCATCATTCCTTAAGGTACGGGCTGCAGGCCTCACTGGATTCTTTTACTGTGTTGGTGCAAGGGTGGGGAGTGTCTCTGAATGATTTTAGCCAACCTCATCTCTTAGATATCTCCAATTAGCATCTAATTTTTCCCTTAAATCCTATCTCTGATGTTCACTGAGAACATTAGCAAAGAGACTGGTGTCGATCCAGGTATTGGAGACAAAAATACTTAGTCATGTCTAAGATATGGATTTTTCCTATTGGAACTTTAGTCTCTGGAGTATTCCATTTTCCATTAAAATTTTAGCTGACTGCACCTGGATTGTAGCTTATCCCAACTAGGACAAACAAAATTTTTTAATTAATTGCCATCCTTAAAACATGACTTACACATAGTTCTGTGTAGATATCATTGACAGAAAGTTGGTAACATGGCTACATTCAGCTGCAGGGCAGACTGGGAAATATCCTAAGAAAACTTGTTGCCAGATACCATGTACATTACTATCAAAGGCGAAAAGATGAACAGATGCTTTGTGAACTCTGCAAGGCTTGCTGTGCAGAGGAGAGACTCACTAGGGTTGCTCAACATTTTCACTTGCATTTCAATAATAAGTTCTTACTCCACCCTCAGCCTGTGGGAATCTTTCCAGGTCTGAGAAATTGTCTCTTGTTTTCCCAGAAATGGGTCAGGGATGTGGCAATGGCTTAACAGTAGATTTAAAGGCAAAAATTTCTTGCATCAATTTTCTTATTGATGCAGGTTCCAGGTTATGTTAGGATCTCGCTACTAAGTATGTTCATGGACTAACAACTTCTGCATCACCTGGGAGCTTATCGCGAATGCCTACTCTATGTTTTAACAAGTTTATAGATGGTTCTGATGCATGGTCACATTTGAGAAGCAGTTTTTGAATACTTCCCCACCCCCTTCTTCAACACACATATACATCAATGTTCTGTGATTTCTTCAAAAGTGTTTTCTTCAGCAAGACAACTTTGACCTAGAATGCAAAAGGCAGTGTGGGAGAATTCATGGACAAATGATACATTACAGTTTAGATCATATGCAACATTGCATGCACATTAGCTTATTATCCATTGCAAAAAAGCAATTAACTTTTTTTTTTGGTATTTGAGAAGAAAGTAACTAGAAGAATATATTAAGAGTAAATATGTTTAGATGGTGGAACTATGGATAGTTTATTTTTCCAACTTTGTCATACTTTCAGAATTTTCTTTTATGAACATAAACTGTTTTAAAGTGGAAAAAAATGTTGTTTGAAGATTATCTGAAACATTTATGTTAGCTTTAACAATAAGTTAGTTAGTTGAATCAGACCTAAATCTCTCACTGAGAGCACAATAATCTGGGATCATTATGAATCCGCCTAGGACAAATTTTTGCAGTTGCCAAAATAAACTGCTTACTCACAGGAGATGCGCAATGCTTATTTTGAAAAATTACTCTTAATTGCTGAGTTTTGCAGCTCAAAAATTTTAGTGTCATTTTCTAACTTTGCTTTAAAAATATTTGTTTTGAAATTTGGCACCTAAGTTTAATAAAATTTTCTTCTAGTAATTGAAATGATTCATTTCAACTGCATTCATTGGGCAGTTGAAAGTTACATGGCTCTCAACCTGTTTTCTTTTCCTTTTGGAGGTAATTTAGAAAGGAATTAAAAGACATAGTCCCTGTATTTGGGAACTGACTTTGGAGGACTGTTGTGAAATTTTTTGTAAGTCTTTCAAAATTAGGATTTAAGTGTGTTTGAATAACTTTATTGTTTGGATATTCTTATAACTCTATACATTCTTTCCAAAACCCATATTATATTTGAAATAAAAACAAGAAGAAACTCTAGCTTCACAGGCCAAGATGTACAGGAAGGACAGACCTGCACCTAGGCAATTTCTCAAGAGCAAACGTGGAAACAGATGGAAAGCACTGGGTCTTTCTCCTGGTGCTTCTGGAGAAAGACGAAAAAGGATGAAGGAAGGAAGCAGAGAAAGCACTGGGTTTCCTTAATCAGTTGTTGGCATGAACTCCTGTAGGAGAATTTGACTCTTGAAACAACAAAACTGAGTTTCATCAGAAGAAATTTTTACTCTAGTGGTTGCATTACATTAAAATGACAAAAACAGTCAAGGATTAGTGAGGAGGACTCTACATTCTGTCACAGGATATTTTCCTAAAAAGCAACCTCTAATTCTCTGACATTTTAATTGTATACTGATTGATATAGACATTAATTTTTATGCATAACCTTTTTAATAAAAATTTATTTCTGTTTTAAAAAAGACAAAATCCAGGAATTAACATACTAAACCTAGGGATTTTTAATATTTTTGGTTGCAGAAATGGATACCCACTCTGGATAACTAGGTTACTTATTACAAAGGAAGGTGTAGTTCAGCGTTGCTGGTATTTCACAGAACTCTGTGGGTTTGGGCCTTACACAAACTAGAAGCTGTACAGAACCAAGATAAATTCTCTCCTTCTCACGTAATCTCAGCTTCTTTTCACATTTGTACCATTTTCATCTCTCGGAAGATCAGTTTCATTTGCTTACTCATCGTGTTGGAAATGGCTGCCTCAGCCATTGAGCTGACATAACTAGTAACAGTCTTTGTGTTCTATAGTTCGAACTCACAATGGCAGAAATCTGATGGGTCCAGATCAACTGCACTAGTCAAGCCACATCAGTGAAATGTCTCTGATCAACCAATGAATTGGCTCCCTGTTTGGGGCAGATATCTAGCCATGGCTGGGAGAAGGAGAGATAGCATGTGATGCACTTGGCTGTACTGTGCTCATGGGTATATTGTTACTTCAGATAAAGTAAAAAAAAAAAAAAAAAAAAAATCGACCCTGACCAATGGGTCACTTGGTTGGAGCATTGTCCCAAACACCAAAATAGTTTTCGGGTTCGATCCCCATCAGCATATATATGGAAGGCAACCAGTCAATGTTTCTCTCTCACATCAAGATATCCTTAGGTGAAGATTTAAAAATAAACAAAAACTTAATAAGTTGGGTTTGGTCTTAGCAAGCCAATTCTATAAAGTGAAGCTATAGAAGATGACGCACATTGACTAATTAAATAATATGACTTGACAAAGTGACCAAATAAATTGTACAACAAAAAATATCAGAGGCTGAAAATTCATTGTGATCTCTAGTGATCTGAGGAGGCTTATGACAATATGGAATGTTGAAAAACTGAAGGATTCACAGATATGCAACAGAAAAGTAGAAAAAGGATGTGTTCCTTGAATAATAAGTTACGGATTAAAATTAACCTCATATTGTCTAAAGAATTCTGGTTTAACATGGCTGATTGAGCACATGCTTAGGAATAAAACTGTATAAAGAATGAAACCTAAAAGAATACAATGAAAATAGTGGGAGAAAATATATTTCAAAAATTTCTGGAAGATGCAGAACAAATTAATGAGTGTTCATTGACGAAGAGAGTGGAGGAAGCCGTGGCTGAGAGCACACCACGACATAGCAGGCAGAGTCCCAGACACGTTCTAGATTTTGACACAGCAGATACAAAGGGGGTGGGGCTGAGAAACTGCCCTGTAAGGGTCTGCAGACAGCCATGTGCCTCAGGCCAAAAACTGGAAGGTTCAAACAATCTTAAGATACTACCTGGGAAGAAGTAGAGCAGGTGACTAGAGGAAATACTCCCAGGGTAAATACCTCCGTATTCTGGCATTTAAGGTCCCCAGAGTTACAGCTGGTTTCCTGTCAGCAGGAACTCTGCAGAAGCCTGCTGTTAACCAGCCCATGTGCCTGCAGCAACCAGGGGGCCCTCTATTGCCACATTCTTCAGTAAACAGAACAAACCCTTTTTATTTTGGCAGAATTTTAGATTTACATTAATGTTGGAGGAGAGACACAAAGGTCCCTGTATACATTGTTCCCAGGTTCCTGCCATGTTTACTTCATTTCTTTTTCTCTCTCTTTCTTGACAGATAAGTAGATACACATATACATTATTTTATTTTCTCCTGGCCATTTCAGAGTCAGTTATAGACATGATGCTCCATTATACTTAAATACTTCAGGTGTGTATCTTTAATATTCTCTTACACAAGTACAGAACTATTACCAAAGTCGGGAAATTAATATTGATATACTATTAGCATCTAACTGTGTATCTTATTCGTATGTTGCCAAGTGTTTTTTAAATGTTCTTTTTAGCAAAAAGGATTTCTAGACTATGTTACATTTGGTTGTCTTGTCTCTCTTTATCTCTCGTAATGGGATCTATTCCTTAGTCTTTGTGTTTCCTGATATTGACATTTAAGACTACACTTTAATTATTTTATAGAGTGTGACTCCATTTGGATTTGTCTAATGTTTCTACAATATTAAATTCAGGTTATGCACTTTTGGAGAATACCACATGTGTATCTTATCAGGAGGCATATGATGTTAATTTGCCTCATTATTGTCTCATCCTTAATGTGGAACAGCAACCAAGGACCAATAGATATCAGTTGAAAGTCTCTGACATGAAAAGGAAAACCCAAGATAAACCAATAGAAGAAATAAAAAGCAAAGAAAAAAGTCATAGAACAGAACCATACTTCAAAATAGGCCTTACCAATTAGTAGCTTCTGAGATATAAAAAGCTATGGCATATATGACACAAGAAACTGTGTGTTGTGAAAAAGAAAGAACTCTTGGAAAATAAAATTGTAACTGAAAAAAACTAGAGAGGTTTAAGGATGAAATCAAGAAACTCACCTCAAAAATATAACAAAGAGAGAGAGACAGGAAAGATAAAAGACATAGCAGAACAGTGCTAGAATTTTTTATTAGCATCAGATTTGCCTGCATCATACAATAGAAAACTATAAAGGAATAAGAGATTGACAAGATTGAAGTTTCTCACTCACATAAAAGAAATAGTTCTGAGGCAGTTTGATGACTTCAGTGAGTTGCCAGGAACACCAGGCAGTTACCTTCCCATTCCACCATCTAGTAAATGGTTTCTATTCTCAAGGCCACCTCATAGCCCAGGAGGGCTGCTGGAGCTGCAGCCATTATGTCTGAACCCAGGCCAAAAGTGAAGTAAAGCCATCAGGTCAAAAAAAAGAAAAAAGGCTTTCCAAACTGTGGCAACTATCTTTAAGTGGCTTTCTCATAATTATGTTTACATCTCTTTTGACAAGCCTAGCTGCAAGGAAAAAGAAAATATATTTTGGGCAGCAATATGATCAGATAAAGAAAAAGATACTGTTACTAAGGAGGAGGATATTGATACTGAGTTAGGCTACTAGCAAATTCTGCCACATGGTTTAATATGCAACAGACTTTCCAGAGCAGAAAGGACACACAAATCATTAAAGTATCTAACAAGTACCTAAAGGATACATTTTATATACATAGTCATAACATAACAGTCTGAAACTTTAGAAATCTAAGCATAAAAATAGACAGTGTAATTCCAAACAAAATAAAGCCTGTTTAACAGTACATAAAAGATGCTCAACCTTGATGCTGCAAATGAAAACAAAAATGAAATATTTTTCAGGATCAGCTTGGAAAAACTAAGATATTGAAAATATCCTACATTAGTGAAGGCTTTGAGATGTTTTCTCAACAACTATTGATCAAAGTATAAATAAATTCAGCTTTTCAGGATGAAATTTAGCAGCATTTGTCAAAATATAAATGTATTGGTTTGCTGTTATTGCTGTAATAAATCACTACAAACTTTAGTGGCTTTAAACAACACGTGTTTAAACCACACAGACATGTATTAACTGAAACTCTGTAAGGCATAGTCTAGTATGGGTTCCACTGAACTGAAGTCCAGGTGTCAGGGCTGCATCCCTTTCTTGAGGCTCCAGGGAGAATCTGTTTCCAGTTTATTCCCATTGTTGGCAGATTCGGTTCCTCACAGATGTAAATCTGAGGTCCTCATTGGCTTGCTGGCTGGCAGCTGAGGGTAGATCCAGATTCTCAAGTCCACCTGCTGTCTTTGTCTCCTGGTCACTTCCCTCCATCTTAAAGCTGGCAATGACAGCCCCAGTCCCTTTCATGCCTTCTGTCTCCTTTTTCTTCTGTCCCAGCTCTGGCTCACTCAGAAAAGGCTCTCCACATTTAAGAACTCACGTGATTAGATTGGGCACACCCAGATAATCCAGGATAACTTCCATCTCTAGGTCAGTGACCTTAATCATGCCTGCCAAATCTCTTTTGCTATGCAAAAGAACAAATTCACAACAGGTTCTGAGTACTGGGGCATGAACTTCTTTGGGGGTGGGGGAGCATTATTTTGCCTGTCTCAGCAAGATAATACATTCCCTTTTGCACAGCAATTACACGCATAAACTCAACTCATACACCTTAAAACCTAAGATGAGAGAGAGAGAGAACACACAGGATTTGCAAAGGACAATTACCATTAAATGCATCGAACTTCTTATCAAGGCTTTCAAAGTTCTGGGTGAGATCATTTTAAATCCAGACTGCTATGCTTAGCCAAACTATTAATGGAGTTTAAAGGAAAGAAAAGGCATTTTTGAATAGTTAAGGATTAGATTTTTTTCTTTGACACACCTTTTTTTAAAAAGTTACTTGAGGATTGAGTAAGAGAGAGTAATCTAAGAAAGAGGAAGGCAGGGAACACAGGAAGTAGGGAAGTCCCAGCGGGATTGCTGGCAGTAGCCTTGGAGCAGGAGGACAGAGGACCCCAGATGGGAATTGGACTGGTCCATCATAGAGCACTTGGAAAACATGAGGATAAAATAAAGGGTTAGAATACATGGTCCAAAATGAAAGCAACATGTTCTGTTTTAAGAAACAGGTGAAGTATTAAAAACGAATGAACAAACAAACAACTAACTCAGTTTGAACCACAGTTTTTGAAGTCCAAGCAAGGATTAGTCTCTTATGCATGAAAGACAGTGGTTACAACACTGGACCCGTAGGGAGAGAACAATACCTACGATACCTACACACATATACGGTTAAACCTGGTTACAACCTTTCCTTCTTGTTTATCTGTGTTTTTCAAAATTTTCAAGCCCTGGCTGGTGTAGTTTAGTGGATTGAGTGCCGGTCTGCAAACTGGAGAGTCACTGGTTCAATTCCCAGTCAGGGCACATGCCTGGGTTGCAGGCCAGGTCCCCAGTAGGGGGTGTGTGAGAAGCAACCATACATTGATGTTTTTCTCCTCTTTCTCTGGCCTTTCCCTCTCTCTAAAAGTAAATAAATAAAATATTTGGAAAAAACTTCAGATCTAATCATATATTTGTTAGCTCTATAACTTAGTGTCAATAATTTTAAAAATAGTGTAGAGATGATTTGACATCATTATGCAGAAAACACATGGGCTATGAAGATAGAAGATGGCTTTAACTCCTGGCTTCAGCACTTAAGAGCAAACAGGGACAGTCGGTCAGTCACCCTATATTCCTTTAAGACCCAGCAGGACCAGCTACGAGGACAAAAGCATTCAGAGCACCTTCCAGGCATATGGTCAAACTTGCTGTGTCTTAATGTGCCAAGCACTGTGCCGGGCCTGGGAAATAGAGAACAAGATACAATCCCTGCCCCGAAGAACTTCCAAATCAGAGGAGCAGACCCGGAAAACTAGTCATCACAGAGCAGAGAACTGTGCTTCCTATAAACGTGGAGTGCCCCAACACCTTGTAAAAATGACAGCCCCCCTCCAACTAGGGAGGGTCCAATGAGGCCAATCATAGGAGACGACATAAGATGTGTTCTGGAAGATAAATGGGTATAAGCCAGAGGGAGGACGTGGAAAGGGAGTTCTAGGCGGGGCAGTTGTGCATATATACAGTGGGTTGAAAGGATTGTGGATATCCTGCAGATGCTGGAGCCCGGTGTCATCAGAGCCCCAGAGTGTGGGATCCTGGGTTGGTGGGTGGGGACTGGGTCACAAAGAGGGGAATGAGACTGAGAGTTTTGAAATAAAGTATGTGACCCTCCTAGACTTTTCTCCCTATCTAATCAGATTCTCTCTGTCTCCCCTTATTATGCTTGCATTGCACTCTGCTGTTTCCTTCTTAGTACTTACCTCTATGCTCTTAAACTGATTTGTTCACTGACTTATTTATGCCTTTCCCCCCATTAGACTGTCAGCCTGTCAGGGTGGGGACCACGTCTGTTTTATTTGCCAGTGCAGTGTATACCCTGTACCTAATGGGTGATGAGCACTCAACAAATATTTGCTGAGCAAAGGCCCAGAGAAAGGCAGCAACTATGGAGATGGGAAGGAGAGGGCAGATCCGAGAGTTAAAATACGGAATAGACAGAACCTGGTGACTGAGAGAGTTGTGCTGGGGTAAGCATTGCGGGCTGGGGAGAGAAAAGGCCAAATCTTCCAGGGCCCTGACTCGGGAGACACCGAACTGCAGCCAGAGTGTGCAGGGTGAGTGTGGGTGGGGGGGGGGGGGGAGCTGAGATAGAGAAGAAGGGGGTGGAGTGGCGGGAAGTGATAGAGAATGAGTTTCCATCAGGGAAGTGACGCAACCTGAACTCACCCCACAGACACATTCCCCTGCCTTCCTATGCTTTCAGCGGTGCCTAGCCTTTGCTACACCTTAGAATCATCTGGAACATCCCCACACCTGGGGCCCTCCCTTGACTAGCTAAATCTGAGGATAAGGGCTGAGCATCAGTGTGTTTGAAATCTGAAGACACTGATCTTCAGTAAAGGCCTTTGTCCCATCTTCAAGCCCTGGGCTTCTCTATCAGCTCACTGCTGCCCCACCCGCTCCCAGAGGCATCAGCTGACGTCCATTCTTCCTCCTCACCAGGGTTGGGTTGTGGCACTTTTCTCCTCCACAAATATTTGTGCTTCTTATTTGCCACTGCCTGGCATGTGTGTCGCCTTGGCCTGTGTTTACATTTACGGAGGACTGCACTTAATGCTAATGGTGTGTGTTTGAGTAGGTGTACAAAGTGTGAATCACTTGGGTTTCCTGTTTCATTTTCAGCCTTGGAAAACATCCAGATGACTCTCTTTTGCTCTTAGACATTTCCATCAAGCGTTTTGCAATTTGAGCCTATAAAAATCAATTCCCTAAAGCAATATCCCATTTTAAACGCTTGCCAATAACCATGGAGAATCTTTCCAGCTGGTAGTGTGGCAAGGGGAGGTGTAGTACATTGTGTACCAAAGTGAAATTGGGCTGTGGTTATTTTCTGGGGGGATCCCTGGTGGTTTTTAATTGTCAAAACTACTACAGGTTTCTGTGGTTATCAAAACCCCAGTTAAGCCACTGAAAATGGCTCAGGAGTGCTGAGAAACTATTGAATGAAATGTTGTTTATAAACTAATGTTAAAAAATTAATGTACTTTTTCCTTCAGTTTGCAGGTAATTTAACTATAGAAACTGCTTACACTTTATGTTCCTTATTTGATTTATATACATGCTCTTTCATCATGAAGACAAGTTTTGCACTTGTAGGCTTTGATTTATTTCATGCAAAGCTCCTAGGGGTGCTTCTGGGAGGGGAGATGGCTCTTTTCCAGTGTATGCCCAGTGAGGGGGTGGAGAAAAGATCTTTCAAGGGGATGGAGTCCCAGTGCAAAGCTGGGAGGGCTTGGTTCGGTTGGATAACTGGCTTGTAGCCGGGTGGGATTTGGTGAGGGGCTAGGTTAAAGAGGTGGGTGGGCAGGGTCCATGCCACGGGGGCCCTTGTACTCTTGTTCGCTGCCGCCACCTAATCAAGTCTCTCCTTTCTCCACTGCATCCCACATGTTGATCTTCCCAAAGTACAGATCCGATTATTTTGCTTTTCACTTAAAAAAAAAAAAAAAGAAAAACTTCACTATTACAAATTGCCTAATGAATAAAGATCAAATTCTTTAGACTCCTTCAGTCTAGTTTTGAGATCTTTTTCCTTCTTTCTTTTTTTTTAAGATTTTATTTATTTATTTTTAGAGAGGGAAGGGAGGAAAAAAGAGAGAGAGAGAGAGAGAAACATCAATGTGCAGTTGCTGGGGGCCGTGGCCTGCAACCCAGGCATGTGCCCTGACTGGATATCGAACCTGCGATGCTTTGGTTTGTAGCCCGCGCTCAATCCGCTGAGCTACACCAGCCAGGGCTTTTCCTTCTTTCTTAAACCAACCTTATTCTTTGACCAATTTTATCATTTTTCAGATAGTTCTTATTCTTTCTAACCTCCATGCTTTTGCTGATACCATCCTTTTTTTAATAGAATACCCTTTCTCCATCTCTTCCTAGGAAGCCTTGCCCATTGTGGAGGGTCTAAGTGCAATGTGACTTCCTTCATCTAGTTGCACTATCACTCCAGGTGGAGGTGGCTTTTATCTACATTTGGCTAGTTTAGTTCTTTTAACTTTAATTGAAGAATAATCTACATATGCTTACATACTTACCTAAATATAAGTGTACAGGTTGGCAAGTTTTACAAACAGAACACACTTGTATAACCAAGGTCAGAACATAACTAGCATCCTAGAAATCCTTTCCCCCATCACTACTCTTACTCAAGGGTAACTACAATCCAGACTTCAGGGTTAATTTTGAACTTTACAAAAGTGGAATCATAATGTTTGTACTCTTTGTATCCATCTTCTTCCCCCTAATATTATGTTTGTGAGATTCATCCATATTGTTATATGTATGTGTGGATGATTTATTCTTATAGCTGTATAGTATTCCTCTGTGGCATATCACAATCTATTAATAGTTATCAGTTCTATCGTTGACAGGTCATTTGCTTCTTTGAATATTTTGGTGTATTTTTTTCTGTGAAAGCATGAATGTATTTCTGTTGCATATGTATGCAGCATTGAATTGTTGGGTCACAGGGTACACATGCAGATAGTGCCAGGTTTCCCAAGTGAGTGTATGTATTTGTAATCCCCCACTGTGAAACAAAACTCCAGTTGCTCCCCACCCTCACTGTGACCTGTATTTTCCATCCCATCCTTGGGTTAGTATATCCTCCAAAAAGCATCTACCACAGAGTCCCCATTCAACACTATGCAAAGACCCAGATCTATGCATAAAGCACAGCAAGCCCTCTTCCCAACTCTTCTGCCTGATGAAGTTTTTGTTTTATTTGTGCTCTTTGAGAAATAAAATATTTTCCTAATTTTAAAAATTAAGGGAGCATAGAGAACCTTCAGAGGTGTGAGATGTTCTATACGTTAACCAGTGTGACAGTTACATGGGTGCATAACATGCATAAACTTAAAAACATTATTTCATAATGTATGCAAATATCAAATCATGTTGTACACCTAAAACTAATATAACATTATACATCAATAAAAAAATAACACCTACCCCCAAAATTAAGAGAGCACCAACAAATTGTCATTCCTGACTCTCTAGTCCTACCCCAGTAATCAATGTGAAAAAGAGCCTTATGGTATAATCCCAGCAGTGGAATGGGTGGGGTGGGGGGAAATTGTGGTGGGCAAATGGAGACAACTGTACTTGAACAACAATAAAAAATAAATAAATACAAATAATATTTTTATATGTGAAAAAGATTTATGTGAATACACATTCAGACTGAAGTCTTTTAATTTTTAAAACAATATCAAAAAAGTGTGTTTAAGCATACTCTGCTCATAACAGAGCAGATCGGTGAGTGGAGCAATGCTCAAACATGCTCATTCTGTAGCAAGTTTAATAAGCTGGCAACAGAGAGAGTTGGTTGAAGGAAAGCAAAGGACTTTGTATTAGAATCGAGGGGCTCCATAATCATGTGGCATCCACTCAGTGTTGCGCCTATGGTTAGAAATGCACATGATGGGAACTCCAGGGATCTTCCTGATTCTTTGTTTACGGTCTTGGTCAACTGCAGTCACAACGTAGCACTTGAGCTGAGTTACTCTCTGTACTAAGCAGTCATCCCTGTAGATTCCTTTGTGTGTACATGGTAATCATTCAAGTATGGGCTCCTTGGCGATCTTGGAAGCCACTCAATTTTTCTGCCCCATTTTCTCAGTTTCAGCCATTACATAGTCAGTTATATGAGGGATGCACTTGACATAGAGACAGCCCATCACTAACTGCACTAAGTCCAGTTTAGCCTTAACGAGAAACTTGATAAAGTTGGTATCAACCAGGATGTGGTAAGCTGGGCCCAGCTGTGTGTTATATTGGAGGAATAAAAGCAGGAAGGGTATTGGGGGTTTCTGTTTCCTTGAGTGCACTGGGGTCATTCTTCTCTTTCTTTTTAGACTTTAATCTATCCTTTTCTTTATGCCTCTGGTCTTTGAGACTAAGCATTTGTTTCATGGTTGCATACTTCCTTGTTTTCTTTTGCTTCCCCACGGTCACACTGCACTCTTGTTTCTTCCAGAATCACCACCAGTGCAACACTTTGCCGGGCTATATTCTTGCCAGGCTGGGGAATGAAAAGGGTTCCAAGACCCAGTTCCAAACTAGAAGAGGGTGTTTCCCCCACACCAACAAATAATTCTTGGGCACCAGCAAAGTGTCTAAGAATTCAACTCAATTCTGACACTATCTACCTGGAGATAGCATCATATTCCATAGGTTAGGTGTTCAGTCCTACAAGACTTCCCCCTCTGCACCCCCACCTCACCCACCAAACTTCAGACTCCAGTAACCTGTGTCTCTGACCAACCAGCTATAGACTGGAGGTTCCAACAACCTCCTCCAACTCAGAATGCCAGCTGCAAGTTCAGGTTGTTATTCAGAGCTTCCCACAAATATTTTAGGTTTGATTAATTTGCCAGAATGGCTCACGGAAGTCAGAGAAACATATTACATATGTTTCTAAACATATTGGTCATTAATGTATTAAAAAGGATATTAAGCAGCCAAATGAAGAGATACACAGGGTGAAGTCCCAAACAAAGGAGCTCTGTCCTCAGAGAGCTTGGGGCCCAGCATGGAGACAGGTGGAAGTGTTCTGGTTCCCTCTTGTAGAAGAGAGCTTCCAAAAGAAAGGGCCAATGAGCTGTCTTCCTGGGGTTGTATGGAGGCTTTATTACATAGTCACTATTCTGTAAAATGTAAAACATGATATGTAATAAGTGGCCCTTGGCAATGGAACTCAATCTCCACCCCTTTCACCTCCTGAGGAGGGGTGGGGCTAAACATTTCAAATATCTAGTCACAGGGTTGGTTCCCTTGACAACCCTCAGGTTAGGTCAAAAAATCACCATTAACATAAAAGCCACCTTTATTACTCTCAACACTTAGGAAATTCCAGGGGCTTTGGGAGCTGTAAGCTAGGAACCATGGATAAAGACCAAATATCTTCTAAATCACAATATTGCTATTAGTCAATTGGATGTAACTCAACCTGGAGGTTCTCAGAAAAGCAAATTTACCCCTTGCAACATAGGGTATATTTTTCTGCCTTAATCATCACTCTAGGTTTACTTGATGGGAAAGAAGCCTTCCTGGAGGAAGAGAAAGCAAGGCTCTGAATGAAGGGGTGATATGGTGAGTGCTGTTCAATTTTATTCAAATACCATCTTAGTGCCTAGCCTATTCTATTGCTGTTTGTATGGGGCACTCTGAGGCCTACAGTTTAAGAATGAAATAAAGATAAAAACAGATGTGGAAAGAATGAACCAAAAAATGCGGTACCTTTACACAATGGAATACTACACAGAATAAAGAAAGAAGGAACTCCTACCTTTCATGACGGCATGAATGGAACTGGAGAGTATTATGCTAAGTGAAATAAACCAGGTGATGAAAGACAAATACCATATGATCTCCTATAAGTGAAACCTAATCAACAAAAGAAACAAATGAGCAGAATTGAGCCAGAGATATAGAAACAAGGAACAGATTGACAGCAACCAGAGGGGAAGAAAGAGGGGACTAAGGGTGGAAAGAAGAGAAAGGGACTGGTCAAGAAACATGTATCAGTGACCCATGGGCATGGATAACAGGGTGGGGCTCAACTGTGGGAGTGGGAGGTGGGCTGGGCAGAGGAGGGCAAAGGGGGAAAGATTGGGACAACTATAATAGAACAACAAAATACTAAAAAAAAAAACAGATATGGAAGTCTAAAAGATGAGTCTCTAAGGTGTCATTGTTATTGTTTGCCCCAAAGCAATACTGCCACCTATTGGTCAAAAAATAGAACTTTATCTCAATGTTTTATTTGCAAGTCCTAATTATGGAGGGTCCCAGGCACTTAACCATGGATGAAAATAAAATGGATGTTAATTCAAAATTTTCACCCTGCCTCATCCCCTACAATTTCTCCCCAGAGATATAGCTAATAGAATTCTTTAAAATATGCTACAAAATCAAACACATTGTTGACAGCACCAGGTGTTAAACAAGTGGGGTCACACGGGACCTGGTTCAGCAACCTAGGTAGTTGAGGTCTGGCTAAGAAAGAATTCAGATTGAAGACTCAAACTAAAAGTAGAAGTTTATTTAGAAGGTCACAGAGGTAGAAGCAGTGAAAAGAAGAAGCGGTCTCAGGAGGGACATCTCTAATAATGTCAACAATAAAAAGAAAGAAGAAAGGAAGAAAGGAAGGAAGGAAGGAAGGGAAAGAAAGAAGGAAAGAGAAAGAAAGAAAGGAAGGAAGGAAGGAAGGGCCTCAGAAACAAGTTACAGAAGCAAAAGAAGGGCCCTTGGAGCTTAGCCAAGAGAAGGGTAAAGGTAGCAGCAAAGGCGAAGGCGTGCTCCTGTGAGGGAAAATGCTCTGCGCTTTTAAGGGTGGAGATTTTAGGGGAGGTCCCAGGGGAGGATTCATCATCTTCTCAGGTGTGTCCTTTCAGGATCGTCTCCACTGACTGGTTGGTGCCAGGGCAGGGCAGCTGGTCCGATGTCAGCCATGGCATCACTTACCTGATTTTGTTGCCTTTCTGGGCCTGAAGCTGAAGCACAACTGAGGCCTAGAAGTATTTGATTCAGATTAGAACCTCGTTGCCCTGGAAGCTTATGCTTAAGGGCTATTCTCTAGTCCCCCTCATTCATTCTCCCTCTAAGGGGGTCTAACCCAAATGACTAGCAACATGCCAGGAGGGGAAGGGCCAGGAGAGGATCTGAATCCCACAGCCAGGGATATGAAACATCAGGGAGTCCAAACCACCCGACTAGAGATATGCTAGGGGAGAAAATGTCACAATGGGGGCGAGGTGCTTCTTTTCCCATTGTTGGGCACCTGGGGCTAACTGCCTCCCACAGCATGCTGGGACATTACAAGTCCCTCCAGAAAGCTGAAATCACTGTGCTTGAGAGAAACTTTTGTCGTTATATTGTTAACTATCATTTCACATAACAACATTGTAAGATCAAGAAGCTAGTTTTTCTGTTCTGTATGGTAGTAAATTCTCTCCGTTAATCTCACACTTAGTAGTAGAGATGTGTTCTTACTTTGTTTTGCTTAACGATGTATGTATTTGGCACACCTTAGGTCATCGACTTCCCTTTATTACATTTTACTATTTTTTTTATTGTTGGACAAAATAAAGCTTCACTTTAGCATAAAAACAAATGTTCTGTAAAATGACAAGGGAAAATTACATTTTTTGATAAAATACTAAAATATTATGTTATTAATACTAGTTATATACCAGAGATACCATAAAATGAAAACGGAAGTATTAAAAGTGTTCAGTAGTCATAGAAAATTTGGCGATTTAATTTTTTAGTGCATCTTTCTCTTATTTGTTAATTTGTCAAGCATGTATTAGGAACCTATTATACGCCAGAGCTTGACTAGAAGCTGGGAATACAGAGACCAATGAGATACACAGAGAGACCGCACTCTAGCAGGATAAGACAGACACAAAGGGTAACAGAGTGTGGGGTCCATGGGTCCCCCCATGAGAAAAATCAAGGGGAACTTGGAGAAATTTCTGGACAAATTTTATTAAGCTAATGCTGGCACACAAGGGAGGCAGCACAGAGGAAAGGAAGGTCCTCTGAACTGACTGGGGGAGGGGGCTGTGTCTGGCTGCTTTTATAGGCTATGGACAAAGAGGTCCTGCATAAAAAAGCAGGCTTTTTGAAAAAGGCAGTTTGGGGAAATTTCCCATTTCAGGGTTGGGTGACTTCCTTTTCCAGCTGTGTTGCCTGGTAACTCTGTCGCTGCCTGCACTGTGGGAGCAAGTTGGTGGGGTAGTTGACTACCGCCAGCCACCACAGCAAGGTCGTGCAGCTGTGAAACCTTGATCAGCTGTGCCTGTGGGGCACAGTTTCACCATTTGTAAGGAAGCAGGCATTAGAAATGACTCAGTTGGTGGAGTGTGGTCCTGCAAAGCCAAAGGTTCCCAGTTTGACTCCTGGTCAGGGCACAGGTCCTGATTGGGGCATGTGCAGGAGGCAACTGATTGATGTTTCTCTTTCATGTGGATGTTTCTCTTCCTCTATTTCTCTCTCCCTTTTTTTTCTCTAAAAATATTTTTTTTAATTTTAAAAAATATATTTACATGAAATATTTTTTTAAAAAAAGAAGGAACATAAAATCAGCTCCTTATGTGTTTTTGAGTAGGCAGTGACATTTTTGTGGTCAGCTTATCCATTGTTCCTTCTGACCACCCAGTATGTTCCATTTCCAAGCCCAAGACCCTATGCTGGCTCACAAAGACAGATAATTTTAATACTTTATAAAAAGTGTAGTTACCAAAATATTATGGAAACACAGAGCAAGGCACCCCAAATTCTGAAGGAAGGATGGATAAGAGGGCAGCGTGGTTGGAGGGAAGCTGAATCTTAAATTAATGAGTAGGCGTTGGCTTAGCAAAGGGCGGTGGTTGAGAATGGTAGAGGGCCGATGTGGATTCTGAGACGTCTGTGGAATTTCCAGGTGGAGTGGTCAGCAGTATTGGAAATGGGAGTCAGAAGCAGGGGCATAGGTTAGAGAGTGAGCTATAGATTCAGGATTTTACCCAGAAAGACTGTTTATGAGAAGAGGCCCATGAACTGAGGATAAATACTTGAGAAATCACAGGCAGATTGGCTCGTGGAGAACCTCCAGCAGCAAAAATCAGAGACTGGCTTAGAGAATGGGGATGGAATTCAGGGGGATAATCCACAGGCTCTAGGCAGCTGACCAAAAGTTTCATTTTGTTTGGCTCATCAGGGTTCTGATATTTAAAAAAAAATTGCCAACACTTTTTAAAGTTTTTTTTAAAGACTGTACTTATCTACTTTTAGAGAGAGGGGAAAGGAGGGAGAAAGAGAGGGAAACATCAATGTGTGGTTGCCTCTCACACCCCCCCACCTGGGGACCTGGCCCGTGACCCAGGCATGTGCCCTGACTGGGAATCAAACCAGAGACCTTTTGGTTCCCAGGCCGGCACTCAGCCCACCGAGACACACCAGCCAGGGCTAATTGCCAGCATTTAAGAGTTAAGAGATGTCACATAAAATCAGCATTTCTGACTTCCTTGAAACATTGGGAAACCTGGCCTTCTTGGGCCTGCATCCCTCCCAGTGAAACAGGGGCTGCCCTTCTGTTATGGGGACAGGTTCTCCAGGCCCTCATAAACATCTTAATGTGGCCTTTTTCACTCATTGATAGGACCTGATTATCTCCTCTGGGCATTTGAATTTAGAGTCTTGCCCTAGAAATCAAGGAGGATGTGATCAATTCATGTCCAGTAGGGCAAAGGAATAAATAAGAAATGAGAAAATCTCCCCTCTCTTTGAATCAGGAAATTATGAGTCACCTGCATAACCTGAGTAAGGGAAGATTAAGAAGGTGGTAAGGCACAGAAGTAAGATCCCAATTGCCATGGGTTAAGGAATGATCAAGAGGGAAGAAGGAGGGTGGTGAGTATGGAGGGGCAGGCATTCCTTTCTGTAAAGGTCCATAGAGCAGATATTTTTGGCTTTGAGGGCCATATGAACTCTATCACAATTACTCAACTCTGTTCTTGTAGTGAGAAAGCAGTCATAGACAATATAGTATAAACAAATGAGTGTGGCTATATTCCAATTAAATTTTATTGACAAGGACGTGCTTCCTGTGGACCATAGTTTACCAAACCCCAGACGGGCATGCTGGGTCAAGGGTGTGAATACTAAGTTGGGAGGAATGTGAGCTCATCTGTAGACATGAGTGGAAGGGCCAGTGGAGGGGGGGATGCCAAATGTAAAGAAAAACAAGAGAAAGACTGAGGAAGCCCCTTCCAGAGGGAGCTGGGGCAAGGCCGTTGTGGTGGTGAGGGGAGAAGAAAGAGCTTGCCCACCAAGACCTGGGCAGAGCTGGAGAACAAGTTTACAGTGTGTACAAGTAAAATAAGGTAGGACTTTGTGCTGCTGATGATGCCAGTTTTGTAGCTAAAGTAGGAAGTAAAGCAATCACCTGAGAGTCATTTAGGAGATGAGAGGAAGGAAACAGTTAAAGAGGTTGATAAGCAGTGCTTGGGGTGCAGCTGAGACTGGAAACCACAAAATGATTGTGTAGTCACTTTGTGCCCTTGTGCAATTGCAGCCACAGCACTAGTGTTTAGAGTCGGAGAAGGTAGTTCGTAGCAGTGATCATGGGTTTTTATTTTTTCTGGAGACAGTAATTTAGAACAAAGGGGCCTGAGCCGCATAGTGGAAGAAGAGAGGCCAAGAGGGTCCTCTTCTTCTTAGTAATGAAAGAACAGCTCATGGAACTAGAGGGTTTTATGAAGACACAGTGTTTATGAAGGTAGAGAGAGCAGAAAGGATAGGAGGTGATCTAAGAATAGATCACTGGAGTTTAGCATTTCTGAGTTGGGGCATTTCCAGGATATTAAGATCCAGGATGGAGAACTGCAGTGCAGTGCAGCAAAGGAGATGCAGGAATCCTGAGGTAAAATTGCTCACCAGCTATCTTCATAAAGTTTGAAATCACTCAGGATTCAGGGTGGAGGGGATTTTGCTCAGTGATGGAGAGTGGCCTGAAGGCAGTAGATGGCAACAATGAAGAATGGATATCTGGATGGCGTGAGCATTTATGAGAGGCAGGAACAATAGCCTACTTTCCAGGCTCTGCAGATGCCTGCCTGGTGGCCCTACTGAGCAAGCACAACTTGGTTGCCAAGGAGACCTGTTCATCACTATCTCCGCGGACCAGGCAGGCTGGGGCCTGTAATTCAAGATAGGAGGAGTCTGCTGTTATGCTAACCCTCTTCTTAATCCATGCCAGCCCTGGTGTGACTTTTCTCTTGCTCTTCCATGACACAGACCTGTCAGTAAAGAGTATGTCAGCCTTCTCTGCCTGCCTGCTTCTTTTTGCTTATCTCTGATTCCATTCAAGTTGGATAAAGTAAGTCTATTCAAGTTCAATAATGGACATCCTATCCCTTCTCTCTTCCACCAACAAGAAGACAGGGAATCTTAACATCTGTCTAAATGCATGCAAGGAGAAGAGCCTGGAGAATTCTTAAGTGACATTGGCACACCCTGGAGGGGCTGAAAGAATTCGGCTGTAGCAGAATCCGTTTGGACTCTCACGTCAGGGATGGCACAAGTTGTCAACAGTTAGTGACCATCCTTCTCCCAGCTATGTCCTGAGACAGACCTGGGTCCAGGGCTTTCCAGGTGGAGGATTCCGAGGAGTGTCTGAAGGGAACTATAACAATGGGTCTAGTGAAAGAAGACAAATATACCATGTGCAGTTTACTTAAACTACACATAGTATAGTTTTTCAAGCATTGTTAAGCATCCTGTTCAATTTAATAAGCCCCCTTTTTTCTCCCAGAAATTGAAGGCTTGCATTTGTTGCCGAGTGTGAGCTGGCCCTTATGGTTTAGAGAGAAGGACCAATAGCATTTAAGACAGAAAATACAAGGACCCAGGACTGGGCCATGCCCTTATCTCTGGTGCCTTAGAAACAGGAGCTGAGTCAGCACTATTCCTCAGCTGTCAGGATGGGATGAGGGGTGTCTTCTGCTCAGCTGTTGAAAGAAGAATAGCTGAGGAGGCCTGCATGCCCCTGGGCTCCCTCTGCATATCTTGGGCATGAGTCACACCCAAAGGCTGGGATTTGTCCCTTCAGATGAAAAGCTATTAAAAGCCAAGACCCATACCTCTCCACATAAGTATCTCTAAAAACAGCCAAAATGTGGGCAAATGACCTAGGAGTGCAAGGGCCCTTCAGAGAGAATGCCAACTCTTCTTTTTTTATTGAATTTATTGGGGTGACAGTGGTTAAACCATAGAGGTTTCAAGTATACAACTCAATAAAACATCATCTGCATACTGCATCGTGCACTCACCACCCAAACTCAAGTCTCTTTTCGTCCCCACGTATTCCTCCTTTGCCCACCTCTACCTACCTCCTCCCCCTTTTCCTTTGGCTATCACCATATTGTTGTCACTTACATGTGGAATCTAAACAACAAAATAATTTAACAAACAAAATAGAAATGAGGCAGGAGATAGTCAGGAAGGAGACTCCAGAGGCCCCGCAGGGCTAAGATAAAAGACATCCATACAGGACAAAGACCCCCTAAGACCGGTTGTTCCTGTTTTCTGGAATAACACTGAATCATGGTGGCTCAAGAATGCACCTGCGCAGAAGATGCTACACTACCCCTGGTTCATTATCATAGCATTATAATGAATTAACATTGTGGGACTTCTTTCTCCAGTAGCCAATCAGAAAAATCATGGGAGACCACACATGGGCAGTAGCTTTGAAATGCAACTACTTGTACATGCGCAATAGAAGCCTGCCAAAGACTAGCCAGGAGCTTCTGCCCTATAAGAATAGAATCCCTCTAGCCCACGAGGTCAATCTCTGCTTAGAGTTGGCCCGCTCCCATGTTCTGTGCAGTGTACTATCGCTTAATAAATCTTCTCTCTTTTTTTATGCTATAAACTCTGTGTGTTTGGTTCAATTCTTTGTCTTCCATCACTAGGAACCTGGTTACCTGTGCCCACCTATGACAGAAACAGAAGCACTGTTACATAGAACAGACAGCTGTCAGAAGTGAGGAGGGTTAGAGGCTGGGTGATAAAGATGAAGGGATTAATATGTACAAATATAACACATAGACACCAACACTTCTTAACTCTGTGGGGTGGGGGGTATTGACTCACATCCTGAGTGATCAGCCTTCAGTTAAGGCAGGAAGAGGGAAGAACATTTACCCTTGGTTCTTTCTTTAGACAGAACAACCAATTCTTATGGCATTAACATTTTGGAATTTTTGATTTATTAATAGGTCTGAAACTATCCATCTGCCATATCTCATTTTACTTGCATGGTAATTTTTAACATGTCAGTTAAGTCTACCTATGTTCATCTAGTAATGCTTATATAGATGCTGTGATTCCCAGGCAAGAGAATAGAACACAAAACTAAGAAATAATTGCATTTTCATTTAGTACCATCTGTTCTCTTTAATATGGGAAAAATAAATGGCACCAGTTGAGTTTTCAATGTAAAGCATCTGGAGCTTTAAAAAGTTCTGACTCCCAGACCTGACCTTGCACCAATCACATTGCAATCTATGGGGATGGGAATCAGGAGTCAATAGCTTTAGATTTCCCCAGGTGATTCCCATGAATAGCCAAGACACCTGGGGAGTGTTGTTTACCCAAGTGATGATGGTGTCTCACTTAATTCAATCGTGGTGCATTCCCTAGCATTTTTACTTAGCACTCTGAGGGTTGATTTGATTATCCTGAGAATATTTCTGGAGCCTAATAAAATTATAACCATTGGGCGGCAAGCAGGGATAAGAGCCAGATGCAAAGCAAAAGATGTCATGAATCAGAGAGAAAATTTTGTCAGTCTTCAAACCTGAAGGAGGCCAAAGCATCTATCAAAGGCAGAGATACTGAGCCCTGAATCTGGAGAGTCATGGGGACATGGCACAGAAGAAGTGGTTACAGTGTAAGTGGGAAGTGCACCAGGAAATTTCCGGGAATAATTTTTTCCTGTAACTGTATCACACAAAATGTAGCAGGACCCTTAGGTGGGCATGCTCTGTTTAAAGGGGCAGGAACACAGTGCACAGACCCCCAAATTCTTTGTCTCTAGGATGATGATTCTTAGAATGATTTTTTTTTTCTACCTGAGAGTTTCCTTTGTTATTATTTTGTCAAGAAGACAACCACATTTCTTTATCAAATACGTGTTGAGTGTCTTTTCTGTGCTCAGTATGTCATCAGTTGCCAGGGATACAAAGATTAGATGGAACACAAGTGTATACCTGTACTAATCCATAACCTAGATGGGGAAAGGGATGCAGAAATAAAAACCTTTTTAACAAAATATGGCAAAAAAAAGAACATATGCTAGATTTAGACAAAGTTTTGTGAGTCTGATATTAACCCTAATGATATCAACCCTCATTAATTTTATTTTCCTTGTCCCATTGCTGTAGTCTGGACTTAGTATTTTTTTGTATATAATATAAATTAATACTCTGTTGCCTTTTTCTTTTATTGTCATTTGGGAGATGTATAAAACTGTTACCGGGCAGGGACCAGGGGCCAGGCCCAGAGCAGGTCTGCCTGAGTCTGGCAAGCAGGGCTTGGGTTCTTGACTTTGTGCAGGAAAGATTTTACAACACAAGTCCAAGTGATTTTGAGAGTAAGGTTATTAAAGCTGGGTACAGGGAAATGAAGGAAGACCTTAAGGTAGACGAGCAACAGGAAAGAGCCTAGGCAGGGCTGCTTTGGCTTTTAAAAAATGTTACAGGAAAAAGGTGAGCCACGCTGGGCTGCATGAACTCACTGAGAGGTAAAAGTCACAGTGATGGAAGTGAGCCAAGGAGGGGCTGCTGTTAGCTCACTGGAAGTCAGAGAAAAAGCCGGGCTTGGAGACAGGTTTGGAGGGGTGAGCCCAGGAGGAGCTGCCACTGCCACTGCTTCCTTAGTTGAAAGTCTCATGGGGATGCTTAGAGTTTAGGACACACAGGGCAGAGATACACACCAAAGGGGAAAAGGCACAGGTATTCTCTAGGGAGAGCCTGCAGTGGATGCTTTGTGTTGAGGCTTCTTATCTTTCATTGGTGAGTATCCTAGAGGAGATCTTAGGGGAGGGTCTTAACAGACTATTCATTAGCTTTCCAGGTGTGTCCTTCAATATGTTGATTCACCAAAATGTGGGTACAGAGGGGTCAGGGTTATGTTCTGGGTAGTTTCAGAAGGAGCGAGACTGAGGCCAGTATGCCCTGGCACTGTCTGGAATGTGTAAACCATTTGCTATAAAGTGCTCTTGGTTAGGGAAGATAAAACTTTGTGATTCATTAGCTGGCTGTAAATTACTCAAATTGTTTAGCCTTGTTTTAGTTTTCTTTATTCCACTTGCTAAGGATTTCCCTAGCTTCCTACTACTGGTATCTTGCCTCAAAGTGCACTATAAGAAAGCTGGGAAGTGGCCTGATTCACACTGCTGTGATTAATGGTGCATTTTCCAAAAGTCCTGTCCTGGACTTCCTGGTTGACTTGTTCTTTTATCTCTTATGTGATTGTTGCCACTTACCTTCCTCCAGGAAACTCACATTTTCCTGTGAGTACATTCCTGAAAAATTCAGATCCTATCTGATATTTGAAAGATTTATTTTTTCTATATTTATAAATTAAGGCCATCTGCTCTAAATTCTATAGACTTAGTACTCTAGCAAGGTTCTAAACACACTTTTGCCAAATAAAGCATCCCATCTCCAGCACTGTTCAAATCCCTTTCTAATGGTGGGCATATAGCTTTGCCAAATATTAACTCAAGATATGGTCCCAGCTTGATGAAGCAGAGACAACAGTCTGTCTCCCTAAGTTGTAATTATTAAATAAGTTCTATCACTTCCTTGGTGCTTTGCTTAACACATGCTAAACTCTCAGAAATGAGTTAGGATGAGATAGTATTCTGAAAAATTTGGGACAAGTTCCATTATGAACAAGTTTGAGGGTGTGAATGGAAGGCAGGTAGTGTTTAGAAACCAGCAGGGGCACAAGGAACAAATGAGGTAGATATCTTAGCAGGGGAGTTCAGGCAGTTTGGGATCTTAAACACAAGAATGAGGAACAACTTATCTGGAGTTTGGTGTGTGTCACTAAAATGGATGAAATTCTCTGCAGAAATCAACATAGACTGTATTGCTAAGGGCGAGCAGTTACTTCTTTTAAGTCTTTTCAAGTTCTCAGAGATGTTCCCTATTTCTACCATACTAGAATTGGGTGAAAATATCTGTTTTACTCACATCTTTCCTCCTGGTGATTATTTTTTTAATCATTTTTCATTGTTATTCTATTAGAGTCCTAATTTTTACCCCTTCACCCTCCTCTGCCCATCTCACCCACTGGCCCCACAGTAAATCCCCACACTGCTGTCCATGTCCATGGGTCATTCATACATGTTCTTTGTCTAGTTGCTTCCCCTTCTTTCTGCCATTATCCCCTTCTCTTCCCCTCTGGTCACTGTCACTCTGTTCTATGTTTTCATGCCTGTGGTTCTATTTTGTTCAGTAGTTTATTTTGCTCATTAGATTTCTCTTATAGGTGAGATCATATGCTGTTTGTCCATCACCAACTGGCTTATTTTACTTAGTATAATATTCTCCAGTTCCATCCATGCTGTCACAAAACATAGGATTTCTCTCTTTCTCTTCATAGTATTCCATTGTGTAAATGAACCACAGTTTTTGTTTTGTTTTGTTTTTTATCTACTTGCTTACTGAAGGGCAGTTACACTATTCCAGCACTGGGCTATTGTATATAGCACTGCTGTGAACATTGGAGTGCATAGGTTCTTTTGAATTGGTTATTTGGGATCCTTAGTATATAATCCCAGCAGCAGAATCACTGGGTCAAAAGGCAACCCCATTTTTTCTTTTTCTGAGGAAATTCCATACTGTTTTCCACAGTGGCTGTATCAGTCTGCATGCCACCAACGGTGCACTAGGTTTTTCTCTTTTCTCCACATCCTCACCAACACTTGTTGTTTGTTGATTTGTTTATGATGGCCATTCTGATCAGTGTGAAGTGGTATCTCATTGTAGTTTTAATTTGCATCTCTCTGATGGCTAGTGATGTCGAGCATCTTTTCCTTTGTCTATATGCCCTTTGTCTGTCCTCCTTGGAGAAGTGTCTGTTCATGTCCTTTGCCCATTTTTTAAGTGGATTGTTTGTCTTCCTGGTATAGAGTCATATGAGTTCTTCACATATTTTGGAGATCAAACCCTTGTCTGAGGTATCATTGGCAAATATGTTTTCCCATACAGTTGGTTCCCTTTTCATTTTGATGATGGTTTCTTTAGCCATGCAGAAGATTTTTAGTTTGCTGTAGTCCCATTTGTTTATTTTTTTCCTTTACTTCCCTTGCCCTTTTACCCTAGGACATATATCAGCAAAAATATTGCTATGTGGGATTGCTATTCTGAAATTTTCCTGCCTATGTTTTTCACCAGGATATTTATGGTGTCATGACTTATATTTAAGTCTTATCCATCTTGAATTTATTCTGATGTATGGTGTAAGTTGGTGTTCTAGTTTCATTTTTTTTTTACATGTACCAGACCACTTCTCCCAATACCATTTATTGATGAGGCTATCTTTACTCCATTTTATGTTCATGCCCTTTTTGCCAAATACTAATCCTTTGTATTTCTGTGGTATCAGTTGTAACTTCTCCTCTTTCATTTCTGATTTTGTTTGGGTCCCCTTTCTTTTCTTGATGAGTCCAGTTAAAGGCTTGTCAATTTCATGTATTTTTTCAAAGATCCAGCTCCTGGACTTATTAATCCTTTGAATTATTCTTTTAGTCTCTATGTCACTTAATTCTGCCCTGATCTTGATTATTTCCTTCCTTGTACTCACTCTGGGCTTTGTTTTTTGTTGTTCCTCTAGTTCTAGTAGATGCAGGATTAGGTTGTTTATTTGAGATTTTTCTATTTTCTTTAGGTAGGCCTGTATTGCTGTGAACTTCCCTCTCAGTACTGTGTTTGCTATGTCCTGTAGATTTTTGGTTGTTGTGTGTTCATTTTCATTTGTTTCCAGATACTTTTTGATTTCTCTCTTGATCTCACCTTGACCCATTCATTATTTAATAACATGTTATTCAATCTCCATGTACTTCAATGTTTTTGAGTTTTTTCCTTGAGGTTTGTTTCTAGTTTCAATCCATTGTGATCTGAGCACATACTTGATATGATTTCAATTTTCTTGAATTTGTTGAGGCTTGTTTTGTGTCCTATCATGAGATTTATCTTGGAAAATATTCCATGTGCATTTGAAAAGAATGTATATTTTGCTTCTTTTGCATGGAAAGTTCTGTATATATCAATGAAGTCCATTTGATCTAAATTGTCATTCAGTGCCACAATATCCTTGTTGATTCTTTGTTTGGAAGATCTATCCGTTGTTAACAGTGGGGTGTAAAATCCTCTGTGAGGACTGTATTGCTGTCAATATCTTTCTTGAAGTCCCCCAAGATTGTTCTTATATATTAACATGCTCCTACATTGGGTGCATATGTGTTTACCAGGCTTATATCCTCTTGATGGATTACTTTCTTAAGAATTATGAAGTGACCTTCTTTGTCTCTTTTTATGGCCTATGTTTTGAAGTCTATTTTGTCTGATATAAGTATTGCTACTCCTGCCTTTTTTTATATATGTTTGCTTGGAATATTTTTTCCATCCCTTCACTTTTAGCCTGCATAGATCTTTTGTTCTGAGGTGGGTCTCTTGTAGACAGCATATGCAGGCTGTGTTTTCTTATCCATTCAGCTACCCTATGTCTTTATATTGGAACGTTTAATCCATTTACATTTAAGGTTATTATTGATAGGTCCTTATTCATTGCCATTTTTTCTGTACCTGTTTCTCTCTCTTCTTTTTATAGCAGTCTCTTTAGCATCTCTTGCAGTGCTGGTTTGGTGGTGATATACTCTTTTAGCATTCTTTTGTCTGGGAAGCTCTTTATTTCACCTTCCATTTTAAATGAGAGCCTTGCTGGATAAAGTAGTCTTGGTTGTAGGTCCTTGCTTTTCATTATTTGGATTATTTCATGCCAGTGCCTTCTGGTTTGTAGTGTTTCTATTGAAAAATCAGCTGGTGGCCTTATCAGAGCTCCCTTATATATTACTAGCTGTTTCTCCCTTGCTGCCTTTAAGATTCTTTCTTTGTCTTTACATTTTTCTATTTTAATTATGATGTGTTTTGGAGTGGCCCTCTTTGGGTTCATCTTGATTGCAATCTTCTGTGCCTCCTGATCTTGCATAACTTTTTCCCTCATCAAGTTAGGGATGTTTTCTGCAATTATTTTTTCAAACAGGTTTGCTATTCCTTGCTCCTTTTCTTTTCCTTCTGATATTCCTATGATGCAAAAGTTGTTGTGTTTCATGTTGTTCTGACACTCCCTTAAACTATCCTCATTCTTTTTAATCTTTTTTCATTTTGTTGCTCTGACTGGGTATTTTTCCTACCTTCTCTTCCACCTTGTTGATTTGGGCCTCTGCCTCATCTAGCCTGCTTTTGATTCCTTCTACTGTGTTATTCATTTGAAATATTGTATTCTTCATTTATTCCTGGTCCTTATTCATAGTTTCTATCTCCTTTTCATGCTGCTATAGTTCCCACTAAGTTCCTTGTAGCTCCCATGCAATTCCGTGTAGTTTTCACTGAGTTCCTTGAGCATCCTTATAACCATTACTTTGAATTCTATGTCTGATAGATTGCTTTCCTTAATTTCATTTAGCTCTTTTTGTGGGGATTTCTTCTTTCTTTTCAATTGGGGTTATTTCTTTGTCTCCCTATTTTAGGTGACTTTTTTGTTTTTTTCTGCATCTCAAATTGCTCTGTTTTGACTGCCTATCTTTGTGGGGTGGTCTTCAGTGGTAGGAGTTCTATGTGACTCAGGGGGTGCAGTCTTGTCTATCTCCTAATCTGAATGCTCTAGGGATGCCCTTCATTCAGTTCACTTGGGCTCTCTTGTTGTACTTGGGCTTTGATTATTGATGGCTCATTCATTGGTGGGTTCTCCCCTCCATCTGGCTGATTGGGAGTCATAACCCCTGCCATGCCTTGTATGCTGTTATACAGGTGTTAATTAACAAAGCAATACAATGCAGAAAACTAAACCTACACCAGGAAAAATACCCATCTACCATATCAGCAATATCAACAGCAAGTGAGCAAAGATTAATAAAGGCAGAAAGAAATTAAGAGTATTATAAGATAGGAAAAAGAATATGAGATGACTAAAGGAGAGAAAAATGATTTTGAGAGGGAAGGGGGAGAAGAAATAATAAGAGGGAGTAGAAACAAGACAAAGAAAGGGAGAACATAAAATTTAAAATGTAAGCAAAAAAGGGAAGGGCAATGGCAAAATGGAATAAGAAAAAGGAAGAGTATAATATGAAGTTTGAAATTAAAAAATAGTGAACCAATAGGAACAAAATTGGAGAAAAACTGCAACAGGGTCAGTAGCAATGACAGATGAGCAAAGATTAATAAAGTGAAAAAATAAGAATATTTTAAGAAACAGAAAAGAGAATATGAGCTGTCTACAGTAAAGAAAAATGGTTTTGATTGGATAGAGAGAGGGGAAATAATAAGAGAAAGGAATAGAATCTAGGCTAAGAAAGGGAAAAAATAAGCAGAACTGGAGGAAGGCAAAATGGAGTAAGACAGGGAGAGAGTAACATAGGAGACATGAAATTAAAAAATAATGAACAAATAGGAATGCAATTGAAGAAAAACAGCAATGACCACAATATCCATGTGAAACAAGCCATAATTAATAAAGGTAGACAGAAAATAAGAATATTATAAGAAAGGGAAAAACACTGAGCTGATTAAAGACAGGAAGAATAATTCTGAGAGGATACAGAAAGGAGAAATAATGAAAGTAAGTAATAGGAACAAGGCATAAAGAAGGAAAATAAAATTTACAATGAAAATAAGAAAGGGAAGGAAGAAGGCAAAATAGAGTAAGACAAGGGAAGGGTACTGTGTGAGATTTGAAATAAAAATAAAGTAAAAATATGTAAAATCTAAATAAAGATGAAAAATAAAAGACAAAAATAGTGAATTAGTTGAAGAAAAAGAAATGTTAAAGGGCTATGCAAGAGAAAAATAATTCAAATTCTGAAGAGGAACAAGTAGAATTAGTCCCAGCAGAGTTTGGTGTTTGTTTTCTCTCTTCTTCTGGATCCTCCTCTGGCTTTTTATCAGCTCAAGGTCCAGTGTGGGGGTCATCTGACTTCTAGCAGCACTGGCATGCACCACCATCATCTGCCTCTAGAGGGGGCTTCTACTGTGATCTAGAGGGTGGTACCCCTGGGTCTCTCCTGGGACGTGCTGTTCAGTCTTCTGGGAAAATTGTGGTTGTGTTCCCGTAACCTTGCACCACCTGTCTTTGTCTATCCCAGCTTATTTCCAATAATGTATTGTTCCTGTGAACTAGCTGTCTGTTTCAAGGGAGGGGGCAATCACTGCAAGAGAATCACCTTTTTTCTTCTTGGTGTTATTGGTAGCCCTGTGTGAAAGCTGAGACTGGATGAGGTCCTGATTCCCCCTTGCTGCCTCGATTTCTGATCTCCCTGCCTTGCTGGCCTCAGTGGAATAGGGCCCTAGGAACCAGTGTATTTTGTCTCCCTGGCAGAAGTTCAAAATGGGTCCTTTCCGAGATTCTCTTCCTTCCTTTTTCCTGTGGATGTGCACTCTGCAGGGGTTTCTTAAGCTTGTCCTGCCTGTTCAGCTAATCCTGCAGGAGATAGAGGCTGGGTAGTGTTTCCCTTCCCAGAGGTTTGATTTCTGCCGGGAAGGGAGTTTTACCCGGCTGTAAATAATCTCAGGTGCTCAACTCTTGCCTGTCCAGTTCCCAGCCCACTGCCATCATAGGAAACACAGTCCTGAACCCTCCATGTTGTATAGCCCCACGCTTGCTAGCTGCCCTAGGCTGGGGCCAGAAATCCCTGTGCGATTTTCTGAGCTCCCTTCCCAGCTGTATTCAGTGGGAGCAAACTGCACCCTCAATCTTGTCCCTTCGTTGGCAAGGGTTCCCTGTCCAGAGCTCTTAAGCTCTTCTTTTAAAAAGCCTTTCTGTGGCACACTCACTGCAGCACCAGGTCACTGTCCAGCTTCCCACCCACACCATCTCTCTGAAAAGCCAGAAGGCTCTCACTGGCACGGCTGGCTACAGCCTGCCTCCTCCCTACCTGAGTGCAGATAAAGTCCCCCCTCCCTCTCTGGCATGCTCCCGGTTGGTGTTTGACACTGAGCTATGGATGATGAGCTGCTTGCTGTGTACAAACTTGCACAACCTCCCAAGTCTCTCCTGGCCCAGATGTGTGGTCTCCCCACTCGGGACTGTGTCCCCTTGCCCTGGGAGGGGAGGGAGCCAGAGACCTGCGATTTCTTATCAATCTCTCTGCATTTACAGGCACGACACACAGGGTATCTCCCCTCCAACTCATCAAAGCTCCTTACTGCCTGTTGTGATGTGTCTTCTGTACTCCTTGGCTCAAAATTTCATATCAGTTAAGATTCCATTGATTGTTCAGGGCTTTTGTTGGAAGATCAGCTGAGAATCCAAGTTGGGGGCTAGAGTGAGTAGGCTCAGCGTTTGCCTACTTGGCCGCCATCTTGACCCTCGTCCTGGTGATTATTTTTTAATCATTTGTTTTGTCACACCTTCTTTAGTAGTGATCCCTAATCTTTTAAATTAGGGATCACTACTTGTGCCTCTCTCCTCAATAAATATATTTGCAGTCTCCCTGTGAATTCATTGGGCTCTTCCCTTTTTCTCGTTTCCTGACTCTTTCTTACCCACAGCCTCTTCATCTATTTGCTGGTTTATTACACAGCTTCTCAATGGGACTTCTTCAGCTGCCACTGGGGAGGACTCTGAACTGAACTGTAACATGCTTATTAGAACAGTACTTTATACAAGGAATTATAACTGTTGCTTTTATAATCATCTGCAAGACCGAGCAGAGAGAAAAAGTGTTTTTAGCCAGGCGTGTGGGAAGGGAATGGTCTGGGTAGAAGGAAGAAGGTACTAAAACATAAAAGAATATAGGTGCTCAAAACCATAATAACAAACAATATACTCCGGTAGGTCAGTGATATTTACCAGGCTAATTTAAGGCTTAAAGTGCAGGCAGATTTGCTCAGCAATTACACTGAGACCAGACAGACCCAGGGAGTCACAAGGCTAAATTAGATGATCAAACATAAAATACTAAGGAGGCTGAGCCACTCTGGCACAGCCTTCATTTCTGGAACGAATAAACTGTGGTAGTTATTCCTTCCAGGCGTCCACCTGAGGGGGAAGCTAGGGTGAAATGAACACAGCAGTTCAAACATAAACATTCTGGTTTACATGACTTAAAAAAAGAAGAGGTTGATTTATTTCTAGGGTGGCTCAGCTGCCTGGTTTCTCATAACCTTATTTATGTACAATTTGTAAATTAAGCAGGGGACTTAATGTTCCTACAGCCACCTTCTATCCTGTCTCTAACAATGGAAACATCGGAATCTTCCTATATGTCCCTCCTCTATTTGGCAGAAAGTCCACGCAGCTGCCTTCCCTTTTTCGTGTTTACTTAGCCTGTGGACTGACCCTCCAGCCCTGTAGTCCACTGTGTGGTTGGCAGAGTTATGCATCCAACCACCACATGGGATTATGCCACCCCCTGCTTATAAACCTGTGCCAAGTCCTGTTGTCTTCAGAGGGAGGTGTGGTGCTCTTAGCCTTGCTTCCTAGGACCTTAGAGCCTGGCCCATTGCATCTGCTTCCACCCTGGATCTCCACAAACCTGAGCCCCGCAGGGCTTCCCAGGCTGCATCATTACTGTTTGTGCCTGAAATGTCCCGCCCTCCTATGTCTGACTAGGAAGTTGGTGCTCACTGAGTGACAGTGCAGTTCTTCCCAAGCATGAAAATTATATGGGGGTTGTTTTCAAAACATGCACACATGCACACACATACATGCATGCACACACACTTCAGATCCCTGAGCCATGCTGCAGAGCTATGGACCCCCAACATAGGGAAGTATATTTGAGAGTCATTTCCAGGGTTGAGACCACCAAATTATTTAACATTTATGGGCTTTTGATTTGAAGGTCTGTTTTTTTTCTGCCTCATCTAAACTTGATAAGTATTCATATGTTTGAGTGGCAAATGCTAGTAATAATAAATATTAAACAATATTTATAAGCAGTTCTGTTTGAATTTAAATCTTCCCCATCCCACTTCAAGGCCTGTGAAGTTAGAATGTCAGGAGATATCTGTGGGGAGGAGGGAAGAGTCTGTCCCTCTCCTCACATCTGGGGAGTTGGGCTGGGTGCCCCCAGGTTTACCTGACCTCAGGTACAAACTACTGTGTTATATTTCTCAGTTCATGGCACGTTATCTGTATATGGCCATGCAAGGCACTTCTCTTATTTTGTCTATTCCTTGTTTATCTCTAAAGCCCCCGAATGTAACTATTCTAAAGTATTCACTGTCTATCTTTTTGTATGCGTTCTTGCATGATGCGAGTCATTTGCGTGCAAAGGTTTTGATTTATGTAAACTTATGCAAATGTTATTAAATTGTGTATTCATCTTGTTTCTTATGCCTGCTTTGCCATTTTGAAAGAAATGGGAAGTTCTGGAGCCCTGCAATGCACGTTTATCAGATTTTTAATGACATGCCGACTGCGTGTTACTCTAATAAGGGCAGAGGGCAGGAGGGAGATGTGGCTAAGAGCCCTGGCTCTGGGTTCTGAGTGCCTGTTCATGCCACTTATCAGCTTCCTAATCTTAGATAGGTCACTTTAACCTCTCTGCCTTTTAGTTTAATTACTTGTAAAGTGGGGATACTTTACCATATATCTCAGAGGCTGTTCTAAGAATTAAATGTGATAAGCGGATCTGGGTTGATTCTCTTTCTGGAGAAAAACCACACTGCAGATTGTACCACAAACCATTCATGACTTCCACTCCCTTCTGGACCCTCCGTGATGCTCAGTGGCCCCCTTAGTTGTAGCGAGTTAAAGCCTTTCAGCAGTTCTTTTCTAGGTTTTCCTTCTCAAACCACTTTGTCCCTGGTAGGCTCGCATTTGGCAGCCACACTTACCTCTTTTGCTTTTTTTTTTTTTAACGAAGAAAATACAGATCGTGAGGTAAAATCCTTGATGCATCTTTTTACTTTCCAAGATGCTTCCCTGTGCTCCCTTCCTGCTCTCTTATTCAGAAAAGTAGACCTTCTGCCTCTCCAAGCTTAAGTCCTCCACCTACCCTAGACAGCCAAGGTCCATGCCTTTGGGGAAATAATATGCCAAATGGGGGTACAGGCCATAAGCAAATAAACAATCCATACAGGAAGTATTTTTACCTGCCCAGAAATGCTTTGAAGATAACAGCACAGGGAGACTTTCATTTGGTTGGAAAGGGAAGGTCTTTCTGAGGCTGTAACATTGAAGTTGAGACAAGCCTATCGTGTGAAGATCAAAGGGCACCAGAGTTCCAAAAGAGAGAATGACCAGTGCAAAACCCTCAGAGCATCAGGAACTGGGAATCGAACCTGCAACCTTTTGGTGTATGGGATGAAGCCCCAACACGCTGAGCCACCTGGGCAGGGCAGGATCAATTTTAATGACTAAACTTACAGCATTTTAGTATTGCTTGTTGTCGAAGGTGGGTTTTCCTTCTGCTGTGATGCTGCTTTTTGCCAGATACCACTGACCTTCTCAATGACATATAAAATGGCGAATTCTTCATTCCAATGCAGCTTACTTGCTGCAGTATGTGCAGTTATCTGTCTACTCCCTTCATGCATTGATCCCTAGGCCGCTCTCTCCTGACTCTTGTCCTGCCTCTCCTCCTGTGCCTTCCAAGTCCTGCTTCTGCTAGCCCCTGCTCCCGGAGCTAGCATCCTCAGACGCAACATTGTTTCTTCTTTCTTGCACGCCTAGGTAATGAGATTCACTCTGCCATCTACCTTTCCCATCTGTATTCTGTAGTCTCACAAATCTATAAAATAATAGCGTCAGCCATTTCTGTGAGCCAGGAGTGTTGCTAATTGAGTTAAACATATTATCTCACTTAATCCTCCCTGAACTCCATGCAGTAGGTACAACTATTTTAATTATCAGATATGAGAGTTTGGCCTCAGGAAGGTGTAAGACTTCAGCCCAAGCCTAAAGAACCAAAAATGGCAGAACTTGGATGTGACACCAGGCCCACGTGGCTCGCGAGCTCAGACCTCACATTCTTAGGTCTGTCCTTGGAGCCGCCAGGTGGACAGCATGTGCACGCACTTCATGAGTCTGAAAACAGGTGTAAAACCAAACTCACCTTCTGTGAACCCCACAAACAAATAATAATAAACTGAAATATTATCCTCCTCTCCTTGTATCCCTTATTTGGTTTCATGGGAGAACCAATTCAGCCTTCCAAACTAGAAACATCTTTGCCTTTTTCTTCTCTACCTTCCCACATTCAGTTGATTTCCAGGTCTCACATGGTGTATGTAATTCAGGTACCCTTTATCTACAGCAAGCCACATTCCCAGAGTTTGAGAACCATTCTAACCTGCATTAGGATCACCGAGAAAGCTCATTAAACCTCAGACTGCCGGGCCCATATCTAGAGTTTCGATCTACTGAATCTGGGCTGGGAACTGAGGATGTGCGTGTCTAAATGTTCTCAGGTGATGCTGCTGCTCCAGGGAACACGCTCCAGTGGTGTAGACCAGACAGCTGGTGGTCTAGAGAGAGCCACGGATCTCAGCCCACTGAGCACAGTGCAGGAAGCTGGGGTCGGCAGAAGTGCCGAGTGCTGCAGAAGCACAGGAAGTGGGATTCGTTTTGCCTGGGAACACCAAGGAAGGCTTTGACAAGGGAGGAAAAAACAATCAACCACCAAATTACTGGGCATGGGGGCTCCTTGTTTCTCTGAAAAAACAAAAAAACAAAAGCAAACCAATCCCATTAAAGCAATAACTCGCCCTGACCAGTGTGGCTCAGTTGGTTAGGCATCATCCCACAAAGTGAAAGGTCATCAGTTCAATTCCCAGTCAGGGCACATGCCCGGGTTTTGATTTGGTCCCTGGTTGGTTGGGGCACATATGAGAGGCAATTGACAAATATTTCTCTCTTACATTCATGTTTGTTTTCTTCTCTTCCCCCCCTCTATAAAAATAAATAAATAAAACCTGAAAAAAAAAGCAGTGTCTCCATTACTCAGAGTTCTATTTCTTTCCAGGCTCACGAATATAGTGTTAACATCTCATCCCACCTCTTGTGTGTTCTCCCCCAACTCCCCAGCTTCTAATCTAAACTATAATACGCCTAGCAGCATCAGACTCCATTCCTCTTTTCATGGGCCCTTGTAAAAAGTGATGAAGGGACCAGTCTGCACTCAAACTGCCAGACAAGCAGGGCACAAAAGGGCGGAGAGAAAGCCAAGGAGAGAGCTGTGCTCAGAAGCTGCAGCTGCCTCTATCCCTTGCATTCTTCAGGACTTTACTCTGTTGCAGTAATTTGCAGAGCCCCATGAGCTTTGGACCCTGCCCTCCTGAGAAGTGCATATCACCACTGACAAGCACCCCCTCACCAATGCCCCACAGGAGGAAGCTTTTTATGGGCTGAAACTCATCACAGCAGCACAAGGTGGAAGATCACGTTTATCTTTTCACTTCCTCCAGCTTCTGACCCTCCTCTTCCCTCTTGCCACCAGCAAATATTTCTTTCCAGAAAATGAATGACAACAACAATAAAAAAGAATGAGAAAACAAAGAAGCAAAACTTAGAGGATTTTAATAATTGCACAAAACAACATTGTAAGAATACAGGTGGCAATGATAAAAGAAAAAAAACCCATAATCTCATTGTTTTAATGTGTCCAGTAAACTACAGGCATTTTTTAAGAAACAGAGCTTCTTATTATCTAGAGATGTTTATGATCAAAATTTTGATTGACGGTCCTCAGCCCTGGCTGCCCATCTGAATCACTAGGAAACATGGACACCCAGGCCCTCTGGGATTGGGGCTCGGTCAGGTGTACTTCTGTTTTTGTTAACTTTTTGTTAAAGTAAATGTATTATACTGTAAATGTGAAGCTAGATTAATTTTCACAAACTGAACTCGGAAAACCAGTACCCAGATCAGGAATCTGATTGTTACCAGCAGACCAAGAGACCTATTTGTATTGTGTCTAATGAGTACAGCCCAGGGAAATTCGTCAGCACCCTGACCTGTGACATCATGAATTAGTGTAGTTTGTTTTGGAATTAAAAAAAACAACAACCTGTAATTAAAACAATATATACTCTTGTATTTAGATTCTTTCCCTCAGTGTTACATGAGGTTAATTCATTTCATTGCAGATAGGTGTGGTTTGTTCATTTTCGTCACTGTATGGTATTTCGTTCTACAAATAAACAACCATTTATTCATCCATGTTACTATTGGTGGGCACCTAGATAATCAACAGCTAATAACTGAGATACAAGGAAATTAAGAACTTCTGTTCAACAAAAGTCACCATTAAGAGAATGTGATGTAAAGAAAAATATTCTCAAAACAGCCATGGCTGGTGTGGCTTGGTGGGTTAAGTGCCAGCTTGTGAACCAAAGGGTTTCTGGTTCAATTCCCAGTCAGGGCACATGTCTGCATTGTGGTCCAGGTCCCCACCAGGAAGCACATGAGAGGCAACCACACATTGATGTTTTCTCCTTCTCTTTCTCCCTCCTTTTCTCTAAAAATCAATAAATAAAATTTTAAAAAACATTCTCAGTATAAAACAAAGGACTTGTGCCCTGAATATTATACATAATATTATCTATATATTTATCTATAATATGTATTAATTATCTATAATATGTTATATATTAATAAGTTTAAAAACCAACTCAATTTTAAAAAGTCCTAGACACATCTCAAAAGAAAATATACAAATGACCAATAAATATATGCTCAACTTCATTAGTGGTTCAGGGTATGCAAATTAAAACAGCCATCAAAATGGTAAATATAAGAAGGACAGAGAATACCAAGCAATGGTGAGGGTATGGAACAATGGGGACTCTCATGCTCCATTGATGTGAGTGTTCATTTGCACAGCCATTCTGAGAAACTCTTCAGGAGTGTCTGCAAGAGCTGATCACATACAGTTTCTGACTTAGCAGTTCTAGTCTCAGATACACACTCCACGGGGACAGACATATATGTGTCCCAAAAGACAAGTATAAGATGTTCCTAGAAACACATTTGTTATGGCCCCAAACAGGCATCTTTATGTTTAGATGCTCAACAGGTCATTCTGAGGACCAATCAGGGCTCGGAGCCATGACAATATCAAAAGCAGTTTTTTAACAGAACCCCTCTGGGTTCTATTGCCTGCCGCCGAAACAAACCGTGACTCCCAATGTTGGAATTTTATGAAAAGGAAAGTAACTATTTATTCAAAAGTTATAGAGGTTAAGAATAATGGTGGAATTCTGTTTTTAAGTCCTGAAGTTCCTTAAAATTAAACACCCATACACATACACAGTCCTGCCTCCGCTTGCCAAACCAAGCCAGTCCGAAGTACCATTTCTCAGGAAAAGAAATAGAAGCCTGTAAGTTAGCTAGACAGATTCCCGTTTTAATGTTCCAGCTTCTGTCAGTTGTCTGTGCTGGGCTAGGCTCCTGTCCTTAATCCAAAACCACATCCCCCTCCTCATGATGGGCTGGTGGGGATCCTTCTGTATCCTTTCAAACTGTGTGGCCAAGACAGCATAGCTGCTTGAGTTTAAATCTTGCAACAGATCTTCTGTAAACCCATTTCTGACTCCTCCCACAAAGGGTTACACTTGACAGTACCCTAGTTCCTTCTGCCTCTCTTGGCTGCCATTGGTAATCCAGATAGGCTTGACCCAATGAGGCAGGGGAACTGCCTTCCTGCTCTCTCGCAGGTGCTGTAGTGCAAAGGAGCGGGGCAGGGGGGCAGAGACTCTCCCGACTGCACCACGGGTTAGAGTCATGCCCAACTCCCTGGCTCCAAGCACGAGGGGCAGGCATAGCTATTAGCCTTACTAAAAGCTAGCTAAGTTCTTTAGGTGTGCAAAGTAACTCTCAATGGCCCTGCTCTGCTTCCCTTCCCTCCGTGTGTTAGTGGGGGTTTGGGGCTTCTCAGCCTACTCCCCATCCTGAACCTCTTTCCACACCAGTTATACTTTTGATAGAATTTTAATTTAACATTTCATTTTATATGCTGATTTAATAGGAAAATCATAAGCCATTACCCTTCTCCTTTGCATGAAATAAAGCTTAAATGATGGAAATGGCTAAAAGTAACTTATTTATAGAATTTTTTATTTGTTGAAAGGCTAAATATTTAAGAGATATATTCTTAAGCAGTAGAGTCTGAAGAGGCCTCTGGCCCTGATGGTAGGACCCACTATTGGAAGTGGTAGAAGTTGGGAAAAAATAATAATAATTTCATAATTCTAAAGTAATAAGCTTGTACTGTAATATGATACAATTTGATCCTGAGTTGCATCCTGAAATTTAAAGTAAGGGGGAGAGGGCTGCTGGAAGTGATTCTCCCTCCCAGGAAAGCCACTTGTTTTTTAGGTGGCATCACCAGGGCAACCATCTGTTTAGGTCAGTCTCTTACTAGAGAGGCCCCAGGTGGGAGCCAGACTCTCTGCTGGTGTCTAATCCACTAATTGTCCCAACCCTCATGAAAGCCCTGGAGGTAGTTGTTTCACTGCCATCTCATAAGTGAAGGAGTAGAGGCTCAGGGAGGCAAGGCCACCTGTAGGAAGTCACACAGCCACTGGGGCGACAGAGCCAGAGACACTGAGGAATGGGTGTGTCCGATGCTTGCAATGGAGAAACAGGCTACAGGTGTGTTTATCTAGGGCTCTCTATCTGCCTGGCACTAGGCTGAGCACTGGGTTATGTCAAAGAGTCCAGGAGGAGTGCTTACTGAGAGTGCGGTTCTCAGAAGGCTGCCTCAACACTACCTGGGAGCTTGTTAGAACTGTAGCATCTCAGACCCCACCCAGCCCTACTGGGTCAGAAAGTGAAGTTCACAAGATGGCCAGGTCATTTGGGTGCACATTAGAGTTTGAAAAGCACAACTGTAGGCCAGTGGTTCTTAGTCTTAGCTACACATTAGAATCACCTGGACAGATAAAAAGTGGTAAGACCCTCAGGCCCTACTCCAGACTACTTAGATGAGGTGCTGGCTCCAGCAGGCTGTTGCTGGTGTGTTTTACACAGAGCGACCCGATTTGTGGTTTGAATAGATCACTCTGCTGCTGCGAAGGATAGCCTGTGAGCTAGTGTGTGGCAGTGGGACAGGACGAGGAACGGAAGCAAGGAGACAAGGAGACCTTCCTCTCCAAGAGAGCAAAACTGGACCAGTGGTTTCTTTACTCATCCCTCTGGGCTTTCCTTCAAGGGAGGAAAAGCTCCCAGTTTCATCTCACACACTGGCTGTCAACTCACCTGGACTCTGTGATGCTCCAGAGTGGTGTAAGTAACCTGCATTTTAAGAGGACCACTTGGCAAGAGTGGATTCTCCAGGAATACGGAAAAGGGAAAAGAGGCTACTGAAGTGGCTTTCCAGGAGAGACATGCTGGCAGCTGCGAGGCAGGGGTGGGGCGGAGCAGAAGAGAGAGATGAGAAAAGTTGGATTCGAGATTAAGCTCTGCAAAGCAGCTGCGGATGGGATGGATTTGGTGAGTGAAAGAAAGCGCCACTTGACATTTAAACAAAAATTTCTTGTAGTTTCTTAACATGGTTAATTATGTTCTTTTTATTTTTAATCCAGATAACATTTTTTCTCATACAATTATGTAATGCTTTGGATAATTAAGGTTTCAGAGCTTCAGGAGTGCCTGAATACTGTGCTCTCCTCACTCTTCATTCTGTGCCATGACTCAAATTTACTATATATGTGAAACTGACCTCACTGTTTAGTCCTGGTGCTCCTGAATCACTGAAAATTATGATGATGTGGACCCACTTTCTGCCTGATGAAATTCAGTGGTCACAGGCCTCTTTGGAAAAGCAGACTTTCTCAACCTTAGCACTCTTGACATTTTGGGCTACATAAGTCCCTGTCACGGGGGCTGTCCTGTACATTGTAGGGTGTTTGGTAGCAACCCTGGCCTCTACCCGTTAGATGCTAGTAGGCCCCTCCCAGTTGTGACAACCCAAAATGTCTCCAGATATTGACAAAACTTCCAGAGGGTAAAATTGACCCAAGTTGGAAACCACTCAACAAGGGCTGGGAGGGAGACTTAAAGTACAAAGTTTTGGTTGTCTAGTGTGAGTGCTCCTCAAGGGACTCTCTCTTCCTTTCTTCAAGGGGCTTTAGATCTATGCACTGGCTTACGTCTGGATACTGACTAAGGTCCTGCCATTCTATTTTCAGTGCTCTTAGAAGCCACCATTCATTGCCAAACTACTAATTTATTTTCACTAAAATCTTCCTTAGTGGCAGTTAGTTCATTCAAATTTTTGCCTTTTATTGGCACTTGATTACAGATGTCTTCAGGTGATATTTCAAGGAACTCTTGCGTGCCATGAACCACCAGCATCTCCTCTACTGTTTGTTGCCTCTCTAATTGTAACAGAAAATGAATTCCAGATAACCCAAAACTAATTTAGAGACCTATTCTTAAGGTACTATTCCCCCTGAACTACTTTTAGTCTTAATTTCTATATCAGTCAGGGTTCAGTCAGGAAAACAACCACTAACAATGTTATGAAATATTGGATTGATTGTAGGATTTAGACTTTACACAGTTGTGGGCGATGATGAAAAAGTCTACAGAAAGCTGTGGCCTTCGTGTCTGGTGGCAGGTCTATTGTCAATGCAGTCAGTAGGTCCTTGAGTTGGGAAGGAAAGCTAAATTTGAAGCAGGGCACAAACTGGAACCTTGTCTGTCTGACAGTGCCTTCAACTTTAGGATGCAGATGGCCTCCCTCCCTCCTCCCCTCCCCCACTATCTGACCCAGGATATGGAGACACTGGGAGAGGAGGTATTGAGGGAGCTGGAGTTGCTTCAGGCCCAGCTGCTTCCCCACTCCAGCAATGGGAGCCAATGATACAAGAAATATAAGTGAACTGCAGGACAGAGTGACAGCAGTCAGAGGG